>JAODVN010000022.1:1554834-1573709 GCA_025434125.1 Chologaster cornuta
AACCCTAACCCTAACCCTAACCCTAACCCTAACCCTAACCCTAACCCTAACCCTAGGAAGAAGGAGCGAAATAATAGGATAAAATCAGGCAGAAGAGTAGGGGAAGGAGGGACACCAAAAAATAAACAACACCCTCCACTTACAGGGAAAAAAGGAACCAATCAATCAATGGTCCAATTCACCAAATTCCTTGCATTTCCCTAGCTTATCGTTCTCTGTGCGGGTTAAATTAATAATCGGATACTTATCAATCAATTAATCAATCTTTATTTATATAGCACTTTTCATACAAATTCATGTACCACAAACTGCTTCACACTACAATGTCACTAAGAACAATACAAAATGAGTAATATATTTAAAAAAAGTAATAGCACCACTCGTGTTACACTCATCATCCCAACCCTCCAATCACAAACAAACATCGGGAGTCCCAGCCAGTGTACACTCACACTTAACTGTTATGCTAATTTGCTGCATCCATGTCAACGGTTGCCGTGCTAACAGGGGGTACAGTGGTACATAGGCCCTACTCACTGCTTCATCATTTGTTCAAGTCATGTGAACAAAGGGCACCACATGGTTGGTGAAATATGCTTGTGTGGGACCACTGCAGTGGAATAGTGATTGCAACATTACTTCTGTGTGCGCCAGGGGCTGTGTGGCCATTTCATGCCAGCACTGAGTGAATGTGGCGGATGTTTATTCATGAGGGAGTGAGCGTAAGAAATTGGGAGGGTGTAAAAGATGATGGAGAGGAGGGATACATTGATATGTCTCTCTGTGGACTGGTTGTCTCTGCAGTCTATACACTCTAACGAGGCTTTGTACAGTCTGCATAATCAAGTTTAAAGGTACAGTTAGCTACTGCAAGCTATTTGCAAGCTAGTGATGCTTTCTACAGTCTATACATTATTATCAAGCTTAAAGGTACAGTTAGCTACTGCAAGTTAATTCACTTTTTGTCAAATTCTCCTTACATTTTGCTGTTCTGAAGATCTGATACTTCTACTCAGCTCTGACTCCATAAATAAGAACATAAACTTATTGGTGAGCACCACTCATGCCGACAAAGCTGTAGTACTGAAGATAATACGTTTTGCTTCACAATGCATGTCAATATGTGGTGCGGTGCTGTGGATGTGTGTGTGTTGGGGGAGAGGCTATAAGGAGTCAAGGAGTGAATATTTTATTTGTGACATGCCGATGTGGGGAGTGTTCTAGTTCTGAGGGCTGGCTGTGACTGAAGCTGCAGTGTGCACAGATCATCTGCTGGATTGCTGCTTGATGTCTCTTGTCTCAACCAATTAACACTAGACTAATTAGAACACTGTGTGTGTGTGTGTGTGTGTGTGTGTGTGTGTGTGTGTGTGTGTGTCTGTGTGTGTGTAAGAGAGAGTATGCACATGTTCCAGAGTGTCAGTTAGCTGTTTCTACAGGGAGATGTTGAACTGCGAGTAAACACTGCAGCAATGCCACACACACACACACACACACTGTCAAATGAATACACACTAACCTCTATAAACACAAGTTGTGTATTATTAAGGGAGCAGGACCCTGGAAGGCGTTTGTAGCATTTCGCTTGGAGTGGTGTGTTTCAGTCATTTAGGGTCGACCTTGTAATCAAAGAGAGTTAAAAAGCAATTAACTGGGACAATGACATCAGAAAGAGGCAGCTGAATGGTTGGCTAAGTAAAGCAGTGTATCATTCAGATGAGATGAATTGATGAACAGAATATTTCAAGGTCATCATTTGCTGTTTGCTGTCTGGGGAAGGCATCCTAGTTGTTGGGACACCAGTTTGCCATGTCATGGTTGGGATGTCAATCAATCAATATAACAATATAACATATTTGTGTGATTACTAAGAGCTGCATTGCTGCTGTCAGCATAGATTCCGGTATTAGCATGTATCGGTGTGATGTGACTAAAGAATCAACAAGGTAGTTCTTCCTCCCTTGGCTGATTTCATTATATTGGTAATGAATCCGAATGTTGAAAATCCATACGATTCTGCTCTTCATTATGCTGCAGTGTAGAAAGAAAGTGTTAAGAGTATAAAATGTATTGATTTATCACATCAAGTATCAAAGCTCTAGTGTATGGAAAATATTTCACTCTTGTCAAAACACAATTTTATCATCTGAGCTCTGGCTATGACAAAATATTTTTCCAAATGCAAAACAGAGAGCTCACATGCTTTCAGAAGCCGTGTTTGAGATATTCCAAAGGGGCTCTTGGAAAATATTCAATAACATTTAACAAGATTTTCAGCAAGGCTACTGCGGAAGACATCAAGTAATATCGATGACAAGATAATTGCTTTGACAAGATCTTGGTCTTGATCTTGGGCAGTGTAAATAGCAAACTCCTATGTTGTGGGCTATGGTCCCTATTGTGATAATGGTTGACATAAAAAAGGTAAATAGAATATGTTAATGTAAGAAATGGTCATAAGACACTGAATTACAGTAAGCATGAGCAGTAAACTGGTGAGGTGAGCTGCCAGCTGGCTCGTCTGACACCAACTGGCGGTTGGTCTCACCTTGCATGGCAGCAATCACCATTGGCGTATGAATATGTGTGTGACTGGGTGAATGTCAGGCCAAATACTGTAAAGCATTTTGGATAAAAGCGCTATATAAATGAGCCCATTACTAAACCGTGCTGGCCCCATGAGGACCTTCCATGTGTGCTTGTTTTAGACAAACGCTCACACTGTGCATACATATTTTTATTCATTGGCGCATTGGGCCAATATAATGCATGCATATACATACTGTAGCCTGCTCTCTCTTATGCCCCCACTTTTCGGTATTTCCGGTGTTTGCCCTATTTCAAGTACAAGATTGTTGAAAAGTATTGATGATGTATATCCCTGCTTGTCAGTAGTCCATTTGCAGACCTTTTTCGTGCAGATTTCAGTTTTTTTTTTACTAATTAGGGTGTGTGTTTGTGTGTGTGTGTGCGTGTGTATGGGGAACATAGCATACGTCTCTGCCTAGTTATCAGTGAGTGCCAGCCACAAGACCGTTTCAGTCTGCCTCACAATCATTCAACGGTGAAAAAAATAACAGAGAAACCTGTCTCTCTCTCTTTCTCTCTCTCTCTCTCTCTCTCGCTCTCTCTCTCGTTCTCTCTCTCTCTCTTCCTCTCTCTCTCTCTCTCTCCCTCCCTCTCCTATTCTCTCCCTTCCCAACCCACACACACACACATAAGCACATGAGCATAATGCAAAATTGAGGATATTCATCCAATGTTTTGCTACAAACGCTGCATGTACAATATAAATGTTTGTGTAAGATCAGCACACAAATTTCCTTTACACATACCCTTTTAGAACCCTGTCACTTGTGTAGTATTAACACTTCATGTTACATTAGGCATCTCAGTTGTGCATTAATGTAACTTTTACTGAACATGGAGGAATCGTGAATAAAAAGGTCATCATCAAAGCTCCCTCCCACCCTAGTGAAATGTAAGCAGCTTAAATTCATATTAAAACGCTTGAGAAAGACACATATGCCTTGGCATTGAGATGTTGGGCTGGTGATCTCTATTAGGCTAATTAAGTCAATTAACCTACTGAAACAATTCATGGAGGCCTGCCTAGCACCGCACCATTGCAGAGAAAAAAACCCTGAAGGTACATCGCACAGAGGCGTGTGCGTGACTGATCCTTCCCAGATACACCAAAAGGACAAGCACTGTTTCATAACATTAGCATAAACAAATTAGGGCATCACTCCCTCGTTAGGCCAAATATGTCTCATTAGTGCCACAGCTGAACAAACCTCCTGATTAGGTCCCACTGTCTCCCTTTGAAGCCCGTTAAAGCAGAGTGTATTTTTTAATTAAGCTCATTTGCATTTACAAATGAAAAGCTAATTATTGAGACTCATTTGCTAGGGCTTTTCTAGTTTGGCAGAGTGCACGTGGAACTATTTTTACCTGCACACAGGCAAACAATGCCTGACAGAAGGCGCAAAGTCCATGACTCAACACCCACTGGGTAGCTATGTTGCTCCCTCTCCAGAAACCACCCAGCCAAATGACCCAGTGTGCCTCCTATTTGCCTGTGTGTATAATAGAAACACTGTATATAGACTGTATTTTCTGTACACCCCCTTCAAGATCTTGACGGACATATTTTATATACAGTAAACAATGGTTACTTCTTGCTTATGTGTCCCTCTGGTGGAGCATATTGATTTGAGCTTATGATTCGGGCTTACAGAGAATGAATGCAGGCCATGCCACTCCCCCAGCAGACCAGAGGGAGAGAAGGAGAGGGAGAGAATACGAGAAGGTTGGACAGAGAGCGAGGGGAAGACAGAGAGGCAGGGGGGGAGAGAGGGTGGGAGGGAGGGAGGGGGAGAGAGAGACAGAGCGAGGGAGAGCATGCCCACATGGACAAATGTGGGCAGTTAGTCATGCGAGGATGGGAGGGCGACACAAGAGAGAGATAGAGAGAGAGAGAGAGAGAGAGAGAGAGAGAGAGAGAGAGAGAGGAGGGAGAACAAGAGCGGGCGAGCGAATAAGAGAGAAAGAGAGGGGGAGAGAGAGGTGTGATATTATCAATTAAATAACCCTCCCACACAGCATCTGGTGCTCTCACTCAGGCAGGACTCGAGATGGATCTCGTCTGCATCCATCCCTCTGTCATCACACTCACATTTGCTGCTTGTTTGCCGCTCTGCCACTGTGCTGTGTTCTCCTCTCCCAGTCTACTCCAGGGCTTCTCCAACTTTCTGACTCCTCACCTTCAGCTATGAAGAAGCGGTGTGTTCGCTCTTGTGTGTACTGCTGGGACTGATAGGACTGACAAGGGGGAGGGGTAGAGATATGTGTCGACTAAAAGACAAAGAGCAACAGCACCAAGATATATAGCACAGTGAACCTGCATTCTACAGACTTTAAGTTTTACTTCTTCAGTCTGTCCGTTCACACCAGAAGCAGCCTCAGTGTGAACAGTGCCCAGAGGAACACACACCATGTGAAGGCTGATTCGGCATGGATGCTGGAAGCCGGTGCAGACCAGGAGGGCCACCTCAGGGGGATCAATACTCCTCAGTGGGTTTCCTATATCAAGCACAGTGAAATCCCACCATCTGTGACACACAGGTTGGCGGAGCACATAGGTGTCTCCTGGCTGTCTGCTGCAGTTGCAGAAACCATGGGTGATGGGTGTGGCCAATAAGATGGATGTGGTTAAGATGGGTGTTTAAACATGCATTTTACATAGTGTTCAGAGGTATTGTCATGATCATTTGGCCAGCCAAAACCTACTCTATTACTTCATGTTGGCAAAAAGGCAGATAGGTTGAATACACAGACCTGTTAAAGTGAACTTTAACCTTGATACACACAACACACACATATGCTTGTCTTTTGATTATTTACTGTATTCATATTTACTTATTTTTTTATGGTTTGTGAACTATGTGTTAGCTGTTTCCCCTTAGTTGTGTTGTGTTTGCTGTTGTGGGGAGTCCTTCGACCTGATATTACTGTGGTAATGGTATCCTGTGGACTGCAAATTCTAGTGGCATTTTATGTTAAGCTCTGGTTCCCCTTGGCTTGGGCATAACAGATGATGATGATTTCATTATTTCAAATTGTTTTAAATTATATGAACATGGTTTGTCCAAAATGCAGTATAATTAAAATGTGAGTACTGTGTGTGTATGTGTGTGTGGTTATCTTTGTATCAAGGAGAAACCAAGCTAGCGTATTGTGAACGGACATAATGTTGTACGTCAGCAATGCATTTTTTATAAATCAATAAAGATATAAGTAAATTCAGACAAACTTTTACAGAGAAGCATTATTGGATACATTGTAATTCCTACACAATTGGAATTACCCCCATGTGCACATGTAGCCTATTAATGAAAACACAATAGATTTTTTATTTTTTTGGTAAAGTAAAATGTTTTAATTTCAAGTAACAATATCACTGGCAGCTGGCAGTAAACTAGGCTACAACAACATAGCATGCTTACACAGTACAAACATAACCTACACCTAATTGGCAATGCCGGCCATTTTAGGTTTCCCAGACTGATGTACAGAGATAATCAAGATGTGAATCAGACAAAACCACAATACCCTTGGACCAGGGAACACATTAATCTGGGAGATGTACCCACATAGTGGGTTCTCTGGCCGTCATCTAGGGCCCAAATACTAGTGGGTTCTGGTCCGCTGCCTGAAAAACAGATGGAGACCTACTGTATATAATGTCTGCTTATACAGGATACATGCACTGATGGGAAGACTGGAGCATTATGGTCAACTTGGGGAATCACCTGTGTTTGAGGTGGCCACCGTACAGCACCGAGCCACATCAGGACAGCTGCTTGTTTAAGAATATCTGGTTCGTCTACCAGTTTTCCCACTGAACATATTGACTACATTGCACCAATGAGTTGAATACAAGGTGTATTCATAATGACAAGAAGTGTTTTTTTTTAAATATATATAGTTTGTCATTATTACTATAGCAATAGCAAGAAAAACACTTTCCACAATAAAGAAATGCAATATTTAGGCTCATAACATATAATAGCAAGGCTCATAGGTCCTGGGCATATATGGTTTGGTATGAAGCTGCATCCAAACAAAGCACTATAGTTTCAAAGCTGTGCTATCTTCAAATGTCCAGCTAATAACATGTTATGCATTGTGAATGTTCTGATGGCAAAAGAGGACACAATCCAGGGACATCCTATCTGAAATGCCTGAACGTAATGCACTTTAAGTCACCGTTAGCAACCATATAATATTGGTCAAAAGTAAGTGTGAAAATGGATCCCCATAAGCACATTCTGTACACAGTGAACAGGCTTTGTCCATCTGTGATTCAGAACAGCATTTTTCGACCTTTGCTGAACATATTTCATTTCACCAGAGGAGAAGGAGGTTGTGACAGAATGGCTGCGTGTATGTAGGATTAAACAAGAATCCTTCCTAACGAAATGGTAGGATACTGTATATAGCCCATCTATAATGTTTGAGATAAGACTGGAAAATAATTATTTCACTGTCAATAGTAATGACATAATCTAAAATCTGCATAATGCAATGTCTTCTACTCTTCCAAATCCATCTGCGTGAGAAGAGGACATTTTAAAACAAGAGAATGAATAATGCAGAACAAACAAAGCACGTGGGTGTAATTTGGGAGCTTGGGAGACTATTGTGGCAGGCAGCTCTGATTGTCTGACAGACAACAGCCAAATGAGGTAAACGTCAATTAAGACGTTCCAGTAGATGACGGGCCTAAAGTCAACAGCGCAGCTGACGCCATCTGCGTACACTGGAGGTGTCTGTACACGATGCTCAGACATCACCTAAGACATTAGCAGCTCATGACTTGTCAGGTTAACACGATGAGGCATGATAAAGCTGTGCTGCTTCAGGTGTTTTCAACACGCGCCCTTCTGTTATTGGAATGAATTGTAAATGTTGGAAAATGTTTACATTTATGGTAAACTGATATGTGTATACACCACGCAAAGGGAACCCTGTGTGTGGGTATACCTATTACCTAATAAGCCTGCATAACAAAAGCCTTTAATGATACCTTTTCATTTACTGGTTGCGGTGAGATTGCTCAGTGTGTGCTAGTTTTGGCATGAATGGCATTATCCACACACACACGCGTGCGCGCACGCACAATACACACACACACACAAACACATCATTATTTTTGTGTATACCTGTCTGTATCCAGGGTAGGTTGACTGAGAATGAATGTTTTGTTTCCACAATGCTGCCTCACACACACAAGTATGCACTTTCAGAGCTGACAGCCACCCAACACAAGATGTTCAGGTTCAGCTTAGCTCGGTTTCCTCATGCAGTCATATACTACGCAACTCCCCATGACTGTCTACATAAAATAAATATGACATTGCACTTCAGTTACCGCTGCTGTATAAACTGTGTGTTCAAGAGAAGATTCCTTCAATCCAAAGATATTTGGTCTTGATCATGAGAGATGCATGCTTACTGCTATATTGATTTGTGTGTGTGTGTGTGTGTGTGTGTGTTCTCTTTAATATAACTTCAGATATCAGGAAATGTGCACGCCTTCTGTCTCTGGCTGCCACAACTGGCCCCACCACCTTCGTTCTCACTCACACACTTACGCACACACGCACACACACACACAATATGCACACTTCTTTGTAAAAATGCATGAGCACAAACACATAAACACACACACACCACAAGCAACACCATGCAGCACTTGCAACTGTATATATGCACTTCACAGGTGTGCACACATTTATTGATATGATTTATGAATGGAGAAAGATTATACGACATCCGTTCACAGTGTGCATATGTTTATATAAATGCCAGTGTGCATATGTGTCATATTATGTCATTCAAGGTCTACATGCTCTGCCTGCTGTTGTCATGACTCCCAGGCCAGCGGAGTTGGACATTCATGGACATTAGGAGAAGCTCTTCCCTGGTCCTAGGTGAGGGGGAGAATGTGTCAGGTCAGACCATGTGACCTTAAGCTGTAGCCGCTCTGATGTGATTGGTCTAAAGCCAATCCCCCGAACCACTGCAGCTATGGGGTGTGTGTGTGTGTGCGTGTGTGCGTGTGTGCGCGCATGTGTGTGTGCGTGTGTGTGTGCGCGCATGTGTGTGTGCGTGTGTGTGTGTGCGTGTGTGTGTGTGCGTGTGTGTGTGTGTGTGTGTGTGTCTGTGCTCCTTATAATGGACAGTTCATGAAATCTTAACGGCTAGCTGTAGGCAATACATACATGATAGTTTATTTGTTAAAACCAAATCAGAACGTTTTGAAATGTTGATATTAACAGTTGCATGTGCCAATGTAAGTCAAATTATTATGAAAACACAATGTATTTACAGATAATACAATAAAATCTGGACTCTACTTGGACTATATGTGTATAAGCTATTTATATTGATGGTAAAATTGGAAGCAATGTGGTAGGAACCTACAGACTATATTTTCAATTTGGTATATAGTAAAAACATATATAATTAGGCAAAACAAATCATATTATACACTCTAAGAAATTGCTGTGAAATAACGGAGGATTTGGCACAGTAATGTACTGTTATTTGTAAATACAGTTGAATACTGTAAATGTGGCTGACTTTGAGGAAAAACATATTAACAGCAAGCTACTGTACAATCTCACAGTATAATACAGTATTTTTCTGTGTAAACTGGTCAAAACCGCCCCTAAATCTGAGCAGTCATACAGTGACCACCACCTCATTTAGCACAGTTAACATAAATATAACAGAAAATAGACATTTAATACTATCGATTAGTCATTTTATTTAAGATTGACATAAGGATACAAGGAGATGAAGAACTGAGACAACGATTTCCATCTGGATTCTGAATCTGCCAGCACTGAAGTGGACAGACAAGGTTTTCACCTGCTGCTTTCTTCCTTGCATGATACTGCACACGTTATCCCTCTGCTCCGGTGGTTTACACAACAAGGTAATTTCGATCCTATTAAAGTCAGAGTTACCCTGTTATTAGTTGAATTAACCTTTTCTAACAAAAAGTAAAATATCAAAGTGAAAGTTAAAGTTAAGGTTCCTGCATTGTTATTAGCCTAATGCTGCTACGTTAGCATGCAGGCAATGCTTGCCGTGAACGTCAAATGTTTAGCTGCTGTGAGAACTAAAGGTTATATTTTTAACAACGTTACCAGTAGCCTAAAGTGTCGGTATATTTGATTTTCAACCTGATTTATTAGTTAGATTTTTAACTTGATGCTAATGATACATTAATCCTACATGTTTATGTTGAATTTACAATCATACAATTAGGCTCTATATTTACCATGTACCATACTGGTAGGGCTAGTTAAAGTAAAAAGTGATGTATCATTTGCACGTGGATTGAAATTGCTATTGCAGTAACTGCGGTCTCTATTTTGGCATAAGGCTAGTACATTGTAAGAAAGTTTTAGGATTGTCAATTGGACTAGTGAGATTATAAACATGATAATTTGCACAATATGTGCTAAAACCTGCAGCAATATATTTGCATATGTCAGGCACATGCGAACACATAGTTGTATGCCTAATGCGTCTTTCAAGTGCGGTTTACCTGAATGCACAAGAGCTTTTTCTACCTTTGCTGCCTTCCACTCTCACACATATCGCCATAAAAATGAAAGGAATAGGACTAAACTGGATAGTGCAGGAGACTTAACATGTCACATAGACTTATGCAGGGCTAAGTGTGAAGATATCCGGGGTCTTCTCTTGCATCTGAAAAGTCATGTTACTGAAGGTAAGATTGTGACATGCCCTTTCAGACAATGTGACAAACAATTTTCAGTTAAGTCTTCATTCACATCTCATGTGTCAAGAAAGCATAAATATTGCTCTGCAGAAAGTCTAGTTGACTCAGTTGCAAATCCAAGCAGCTCAGGTGATTGTAATGACCAGTGTTTCGATACTCAACTTGAGAATCCCAGTCAGTCCAATTATGAAGAAATGGAGGTATACCCAGAAAAGGCAGACGAAGGACAATTTCTTCAAAATTTAGCACTGTTTTATCTGAAACTACAAGCTAAATTGCTCCTTCCATCCTCTACTATTCAAACAATCATTGAACACTATCAAGAAATACATGACATTAATCAATCACACCTACTTTCCAAACTTAAAGAAAAGTTGACTGTGCTTGGACTTCCTGAAGCTGATATAAAAAGTGTGATAGAAACCCTGAAAAGTGAGGATCTTCACAGATCTTGCAACATCCACACTTTAAAAACTGACCATAAAAGAAAGAAATTTTTTAAAAGTAACTTCAATTATGTAGAGCCACTGTCATTTTTTCTAGGTCAGAATGAGTCAGGCAAAGAGTGTTTTGCACAATATGTTTCAGTGAAACACACAGTTGAGTTTCTCTTATCCTCAGAGTCAGTGAGGGAGCAACTACAGCAAGTAAAAACAAGAATCCAACTCGATAATGTTGTTCAGGATTTGTGGGATGGTACAAATATTGAAAATAACTCGCTTCTTGGGCACACAGAGTCTTCGTTAGGCATAATCCTTTATCAGGATGCCTTTGAAGTTGTAAACCCCCTAGGGTCTGGGAGAAAAAAGCACAAGATTTTGGCCGTGTATCTGACCCTTGCAAACATTTTGCCCCACAACAGATCAAATATCGATCAGATGCAACTTGTGCTGCTTTGTCGAGAGCAAGACTATAAGTATTTTGGACAGGATCTAGTGTTTGGATCTCTGGTGAAAGATTTAAAGGATCTTGAGCTAAATGGAGCTAGTTTGCCGGATGGCCATGTCTGCAAGGGAACCCTGTGTGCCATAGCAGGTGACAATTTGGGTTCACACAACATTGGAGGCTTTACTGAAAATTTCAGCAAGAGCTCCTATTTTTGCAGATATTGTCAGATTGATCGGGACACATTTCTAGCAGATCCTCTGGCCAAGGGCCCTGACCGCACACCACAGTCATATCAGAAACATGTTGAGGCTCGGAGTCGTAATGTGGAAGTAAGGGACTGTGGTGGCATTAAATTTGACTCCATCTTCAATGAACTCACACATTTCCATGTATGTCAGCCTGGATTACCTCCTTGTCTTGGCCATGACCTTTTTGAGGGCATTGTTTCATCTGATTTGGCGTTATGTCTCAACCACCTAGTTTCAAAAGAAAAAGTGTTTACTTATGTTGAACTAAATCGGCGTATAAACCACTTTAAATATCTGGGTAATGATGCCAACAACAAACCTTGTGAGGTGAACCCAGGGGCTAGTAAACTCTCTGGACATGCAGTTCAGAATTGGTGTTTCCTAAGAATGTTGCCAGTCTTGATTGGTGATAAAATAAAAAGCCCTGGAGACAGTGAGGTATGGCAGCTTATTTTACAGCTAAGAGATATTGTGGAGCTTGTATGTGCTCCAACTATTTCCACAGGCCAAATAGCATATTTAAGAGTTCTGATAGAGGAGTATTTGCATATAAGAATGCAGACTTTTAAGGATCACCCACTTAAGCCTAAGCATCACTACCTAAATCATTATCCAGAACTCATTGTTCACTTTGGGCCACTCATTCGTCTGTGGACATTAAGATTTGAAAGTAAGCATACTTACTTCAAGCAGTGTGCAAGAAAGCTGCACAACTTTAAAAACCTTTGTGGAACACTTGCAGAAAGACATCAGCTCTTGCAATCGTTTCTAAGTGCTGGGACCCTATTCCCATCATCTGTTGTTGTACAGAAGGGTACCGAATTTATTGTGGGAGACTACAATGATAAGATAAGACAGTCAGTTTCTAATTTAAACTTTGATCCACTAAATACCGTCATTAGTCACGAAGTAACTGTAAAAGGGACAACATATAAAATAAACATGTTTGTTGTGGTAGGTCATAATGATGATGGCCTTGTAGTAGGAAAAATAAAAAAGGCTGTCATTCATAAGAATTCAGCAGTGTACTTTATCACTGAGGTGTATCAGGCTGTTCGTCAACCATACATTAACGCTTATCACACTACACCAATGCAGGAAGCCTACTTCTGTGTCAATCAAGCAGAGCTGCTTGATTACTACCCACTGCCTGAATATTCAGTTTGGGGCATGTCTTTGCTAACTCTCCACCATTATTTTCCAATGTTTTAGATCCATGTCATCCATTGGAGATGAAATAAAAGTAATCATCCTCAAGGCTTTGCCTAGCCTGTCTGAGATTACTCAACAACTGGTTATTTCTGCACTTGAAAGCTCTGGTGTGGAATCAATAGAAGACCTAAAGTATGTACAGCAGGATGACATCAGAGACATCTTGCCTGTTATACAGCAAAGAAAACTTCTGGAGGCATTCAAAAATGGTAATTAATAAATGTTAGCAGTTTACTGTCCAGTTAAAGCTACAGTAATTAGTCAAATAAATGAGACTGCTTACACTCAGCTGACACATAAAATGAACACTGATGTTATTTATTTACATTTTATGTATTTCAGAAACTACTACAGTCACACTTGATCTCTCAAACTTGCCAGTCGAGTCAACACTTACAAGTCTGTCTTCGCTCTCCAGTCCATTGCCTTGGTCCTCTTCCTCATCTTCACTGTCCAGCTTTTCACCCAAGTCAAGCTCTTCACAAGCATCATCACCGTGTACTTTGAGCAAAGGAAGCCAATCAGCCGACATACCAAGTAAGTGGCAAGACACCTTTCAAGTCCCATGGGATAAGATGCCAGAAGATGTGCAGTCAGCCATTGCCAACAGCAAGAGAGCTGCTCCTGACAAGCGACGCCAGATGATACGAATCCTTGTGGATGAGATAAGAAAGTATGAGCCTAACCCCACACGGAATGAATGTCTCATCATCTGCCGAAAAATTGTTAAGCAGTACCCGTGTAGTTTTGCCGATATGACCTCAGGAGGTGTCATCCTTGGTAGTGGTTTTGATTCACTCCTGTCTCAAGTGAAAACACGAGTTGAGAACATAAACCGCGCAGGGACAGTGAAACGACACAGATCATCAAGATTGTCTGAACAACAGCAGAGCCCATCTGATTCTTACGGATGCACACAATTTTGTCCGGAACCATCAGCAGCAGAAACCAATGAGACACTGGAGCAGAAACGACAACAATTGGTGAACATCTACAGACAGGAAGGTATTCACGGTGGTGAGAGGGCAGAAGTGATAAATCTCATGAAAACAACATTCTGTCTTCAACGTAACCAAATAAATCAGACTCCATCACCTTCCATTGAAGATTTAAGAATCCAGTGGCCTTACCTTTTTACCCAAATGGCTATCTACTCTCACTTTGAGTTACTAACTGACATTAGCGTGCTGCGTGCCTTGGAACTATCCATGGAAGAATGTGGCCAAGGAATAAAGAAGTATTTACAGACAAAAGCAAACAAAGGTGTACAGTCTGTCCTCTCCCAGGGTGAAGATGGTGATTTGACTCTTCACATCATCAAGCTGCTGATGGCCTACTTTAATGAGAGAACAGACGGGCTGATACTCCTTGCTGATGTGAGATTTGTGTAGCATTTCGTTTTAAAGTCTACTATGACTGTACACACAATGTCATTTATAATTGTGATACCATTGTCTATATTATACAGATATCTTCCACTGCAGCTGATGTTGAGCGCACCCTGACCCTCCCTGTCAGTCCACGACTAATACTGCCGGGTAAGTCACATAAGCAAGGTATACAGAACATTTGTTTTTCCGTTTCCTCTCTCTGTGATGTCTCTTTATCTGTATTGTCTAATGCATATGTTTTGATGTGCTCTCCCATGGATGTAGTACTCTCATCAATGTTTTAGTCATCCTAAGTCATTGAAATAATGATTTGCAGTAGGATATCTTATGGTACACATAAAGTAAAAAGGTTTTAAAAAATGTAATTGAGTGTTTCAGCCAATACCATACATTAGAAATGCCTGGATATGGCCCCATATTTAATACCCTTTCAGGACATTAACATCAACCTTGTGGTCATTGTTGTCTGTCAGTTGCTGGAGATGAAGTCACAATTGGACGTTGGATGATCAGCATTGAAAGCCATGTCATATGTGAAGGCATCCAACCAAGCTTCACTACAGGGCTTGCTGCAGTTTTTGCCACCTACTATGTGTTCAACTTGCAATACCAAGAGGAAGCCACAAGGACACTAGAGTTTGTTCAAAGGTAATTACTCGCAGTCTAAATTCTATACATAGTATTCACATGACATCAGCAAGGTCCGTCGCGACCATTTTGTAGATTTAGAAAACATCTGACAGGTGACAGCAATGCAGTTACATCGTTGACAGCACCCTCAACTGCAGCTTCATTGACAGCCTCATCAATGGCGTTTTATTAGACTAGGATATTATTGCTAATGTATCAATTACATTTTAAACTTAAAGTTATATACTGCGTTATAAACAGTTGTAGCAATACAAATACAAATTCTGGGACATTTTTTCCACTATCCTAACTGATAAATAACCCCAATGAAAATAAACGGAGGAACTGAATAATCGTAGGAAAGTTAGTCCGGATATATAATGCTGATAATAAATACTGTACGTGTGTTTACTATATTTATATATTATTGAAAATATTCCTACCGTGCACCATGCAAAATAATTTGTGTGCATGGTTCAATGCTGTACCAGTAGCCTGTCATATTTGGCACATAACAGAAACATAAACACAACAGCATTCACACAATAGCCATTCATGACAGGAGCATTTCTACACGTTGATTATAAACTCTACTAACTAACTACACTAAATTCATCACTTATATTCATCAGGTTTTGTTTCTGTTACTGTAGGCTAATTTAGCTCTTTAGATGAAATATATATAAATGTCATAAAACTATACATTCCACTAAATCCAGGGCATCCATTTACCATTTACTTAAAGTATAGACCAATTTACCAGATAGAGTTTAATTGTGTCTCTCTCAGATCTGCCAAATTTGCCAAAAAAAGCAATTGAAATTCGAATTTTGTATGAAATGAGAGCATAATCGAGAGAGAAACGGAGTGCGGATAATACAGGAGGCCTTTACTGCACATTTGGCCTGAACCAAGGATAATGCATACATACCATATCTGAAGCTGTTTTTTACCTATCTTTGATGTCTATTGGTTTTATAATTTCTCCTCTAATTGTTAAATGCCTTGTCTGAGTATAGTGATCTACACCTAGGAGTTAAGGAGTTAATAGAAGTTGTATCAAACGTAGTATCTTATATGCTTTCTGTTTTTACTTTTTCAGGCGCTTCATTGGTATTAACCCAGAGAGGGGAACAAAGGCCAACCAGGGAAAGGTGGTGTCCAAGAAGACAGGCAAGCTGGTCCAGAAAAGGTCATCAACTGTGAACCCCCATGTGGCCACCCTTGTAAAAAACCTCCTGGACTTTGAGTGGGGGTTTATATAGGGCACACAATACCTCAAACAAATGAAAAAGCCCACACAGTGACCAGATGTTCAATTTGTCACTTTAAGGTTGCAAGACTCAGATACTTTTGTTCTGTTTAGTAGCTAAGTCCAATTGTCTCATTTGAGTAAAAATGGTTCCATGTCAAGTCATGTTTTATGGATGTATTTTATAGAAATGTAACTAATTTTTATTTTACAGAAATTGAATATAATATGGTAATTTCATTTGTTTTATACTGCATTTACTTTAATAAATTCCAACTGTTGTAAGTTAATTTCTTGTCTAAGCCTTTTTTATACTAGAAAAGTTAAGTATTTTAACATGTACTATTTTTAAATTATTAGCTTTTAGCAGTTTTATACTGTAAAAGTCACATTCTACAGTACTTTTTTTTATTGTAAAGTAATAAACTGTTCATGGAAATTACGGTAGGAACAGTAAAATAACAGTAACGGCAACCAAACACTTGACAGTATTATACTGTAAAGCTTATTTTATACAGCACAGTACTGTAATATTTTTTACAGTAGTATACTGTTGTTATAGATAACAGTAGCCACACTGTAAAATAACAGTTTCTTACTGGCAACTGTAGCTGCCAGTATTCTACTGTAATTTAACGGGAAAATTTGTTACAGTGTATCTCCTTCCCATGTTCCACAGAAAATCACACTGGACACACACAAAAAAAGAAATATTGCCAAATAAAACAAACAGCTATGCTGTAACATGTCTATAAATACATGATGTGCCTAAAATATTTTATTTTGTTAATGTACAAATCATATAAACGCCATTGCAGCATTAGAATGATTGGAAAATGACACTTATCAAAGCAATATTTTAGGATTGTTAAATACATTTAATTTGCATGTCGCCATTTAATTTCTAGCGGAATGTAAATCAATTAGGCAATTTAGCCCATCCAGTATGTAACTAGTATTTAAGATTTTAAATCATATAAAATAATTCAGATCATGAATTAATTTATATGCATACCATTTTAATTAGCATCCCTGGAATTGTTTGGTTACATTTTGTGAGATATAATTGCACAATATACTAATATCTCTTGATTTTTGTGTTTATGTATAGCCTACTGATATCGTTGACCAGGTAAATGACTCGGGGTCAACCCATCTGCAGTTTTAAAACTAGAATATTAATTTTAGTTTAACGCAGTCGATATCTGAATAGTATTCTGTTTAATTATTTTACAAAGAATATTTGTAATAGGTATATGTCTAAATTGAATACATTTTGACACGGCTAACTGACAAACTCATTTTAGCAAATACAACATATGCCACAGCGCATGCGAAAGCATACAATGGCTAATAGTTCTTACCTTGAAGGCGTGCAGTCCGGAGTGCTGTCTGAGACGAATGAACGTGGATGAACGTCTGTGTAGAGCCGGGTGTTTTGGACATTGCGTCTTCAGATGTGTATTGTGGATGTGGATTGCGACGCAGACGGCGTTGTCACTCAGGTGGCGTGTTTAAAGATTGTCAGATGATTATTATGCCTACATGGCGTTAGCGGCTCCATCAAATGGTGACACTTGTTGAAAGACTCCAGCCAGCTATTAGCAAAAAAAAAATGAGTCTACTTTGAACTCAAGTCATCGACGCGTCACACACGCATCAGGCAACATATAGGCATGCGCAGACATCAGTTTAGGAAATAAAACAGGTCACTGCGACAAGTGTGTGTGCTATAACCGATTGATGTATTCTTTCACGTAATAATTCCCATCTTGAGGGATGACACATGGCCCCTTTTGCATAGAATAAGGCCTTAAATCAAATCCATAGCAGAGGGCCCATTTCTGAAATTAAAAATATACGTTTTATTTACTTTTACACTGGCTGAGCATAATATAGCCTAACCTAAATAAAACAATTAACTGTTTATAATTTAATCGGTTCCTTCAGGTGAGGAGGCTAGGCCTACAGGCAGCCCATCTTGTTTTAAACTTTGGGATTCTGAAGACCAGCAGATCAGTGACTTATTCGTCAATCAGTCAGCCTGTCCATATACTACCGAAGTTTGCTCAAACGTGTGAATCGTATTGCCACCTTACCGTGGAATTATCATTTGGTATACACACTTTACACCATGTGTAGTTAATGTGAAGCAACAGTTTCAAGACTAGTGCATAAGTAATCATTAAGAACAATGTAGGCGTATATGCTACATAAAATGCAGAAAAGTGTCTGTGATAATAGGGTATGGTGATGTATCAATTATGCTTATGAAAAAGGTTTTGAATTCATTATAGGTCAAATTCATTATAGGTAAAAATAGATGCACACACGTGTTAATCAAATTAATATATGTTATGGCCATTTCCATTTGGCTATAAAATTTAGAGTCCTATTAAACTATACTTATTTTTTTTTCAATAATATTGTTTTTCTACTAGTGAGTATATTCCACTAGTGAGTATTTTACATGCATGACACCACGAAGCCTGGTATCCATTCAAATAATGAGAATCACTCTTGGTTGTGCGGTCCAGTTTGTTTGTTGATTCTCGTGTTATTTCAAGCCCAGTGACCATCCCAGGCCGTTACAGAGGCAGACATGTATTCAGAAGTTAATCTGCAGCAGCCAAGCCCCCGTGTCTGGACTGCTATGTGTATTGGAGTGTTCCATTGTTTTCACTATAGATTAGGCGGCCTATGCGCCTCACATAATCGAACGTATAGACAAGACTGTCATTGTTTTGCACAGTGGCTGAGCTCACTAAAATCACCAACGGGCTACAAACACAAAATGTTCAATAAAAGTCCCGCAGAAAAATGTTTTTCAACAATATATTTACTTCCATTAAATAAAACACAATACTTAATTTTTTTATGTTGAAAAAAAAACAAAAAAAAAAAAAAAAAAAAATCACATATCATACTTT
>JAODVN010000022.1:1673753-1685884 GCA_025434125.1 Chologaster cornuta
ATCAAACTACCTCCCATGACAAGTAGGCGGGCACTATTAAGTTACGTAGTTAGTCGTCGTGCATGTCAATCAAACTACCTCCCTTGACAAGTAGGCGGGCACTATTAAGTTACTTGGTTGGTCGTCGTGCATGTCAATCAAACTACCTCCCATGACAAGTAGGCGGGCACTATTAAGTTACGTAGTTAGTCGTCGTGCATGTCAATCAAACTACCTCCCTTGACAAGTAGGCGGGAACTACTGATGCAGTTAGTCAGCGCTGTTGTCTGAAGACTTAACGCATGTAAAGGCTGGCTCCTCGAGACCAGCTGAGCCTCGCCGAGACCTCCCGGGTCCGCACGTGCACGCTGAAGGCTTGTGTGTGTTAGATTAGATTAGATATCTCCTTTATTGATCCCCCGTAGGAGAAATTCCGGTTGGGTATACAGGGAAATAACTGCTGCTGCTGTGTGCGCCCCCCCGCAGGAGGCCCTGGAGGCGTGCCAGACGCGCGTCTCCAAGATGGAGCTGCAGCAGCAGCAGCAGCAGGTGGTGCAGCTGGAGGGCCTGGAGAACGCCACGGCCAGGACCCTGCTGGGCAAGCTGATCAACGTGCTGCTGGCGCTCATGGCCGTCCTGCTGGTGTTCGTGTCCACCGTGGCCAACTGCGTGGTGCCCCTGATGAAGACCAGGTCACGCTCGCTCTCCACCCTGCTGCTCCTGCTTTCCCTCGCCTTCCTGTGGAGGAACCGGGACGCGTTGTGGGGCTACGCCCGCCGGGCGCTGCAGCCCCCGAGGTGACGCAGACGCGGAGGTGCGACTTTGGTTGCCGCCGCGTTTTCGCAGAAGCATGAAGACGGTAGCGGTTGATGGAACGGCTGCGTAGCCAGGCAAAGGAAGGATGGACACAGAGGGGAATCTAGGAAACAAGAGACTGTTTACATTTTTTAGATGAACTGTAGTGTTTTTATCCCTCACAGAATGCAGCGTCACACTGTTGTTATCTCTAGTTTTAATCATGTATATTGTTATTTCTAATAATATTGTATTTACAGCATTATTTTATTCAGTACCATGTAGCATTATGCTCCTCCCACTTTGCACTAGGAGGAGCCGGTCAGGAAACTGTTAGGTGGATTCACCTCAGATGCCAAGAACATTTGTTTATGAGAAATGCATACATGTGGTGGTGAGGCATGAGACTGCCTTCAGGGAGAGAACTCTAACCTAACTGTGATTGGTGGTTTTTAACTATGATTGAAAGCTTTCCTGGGAGATGTAAATGTCCTGCTTTAGTGAACATTTGATGAGAAAGAACCTACCCTCTGACTGCTCACAAAGGACTAATGATTTGTTGCAATGGCGCTTCCCTATTGTTTTTTACTAGCAATTATCACATCTGTTTACTTTATAAAAAGTGTAAATTATTTATTAATATACAGTTATGGCAGGAGAGGTTATACTGAATCAGAGTAATTGAAAGGGATAGGAGCTGAGGTGGAACACTTTTCGTAACAATCACCAACAACACAAAATAACAACTCACCTGTCTTTACACCAAGTACAGTATCTGCCACAGTGTGCCCGACGATAAACACATAATCCCAGCGTGGCTTTATTATAAGTAGGTAAAACAAACTTGTGGTGTAAAGCCATTACATGTTCACACAGGAGGTCAAGTTTCCAGGATACTTGCTTATTACCCACCCTAGTCAATGGAATTCACATAGAAAAGACAGAAGTTCACAGGTGCTAAGAATAGTTCAATACTCATCGGAACAGGTACATCGCTGCTTCACATGCGCAGTGAAGGTCGTCTCCACTGCCATGCCAGTCAAATATACACTGCCTGATATGTTACATTGTACACTCTGTGGTATCTCTCTACTCTTTCACTGCTCTTTTCCATTCTCCAGTACACTACTCTGTGCTCACCCAGTGCCAAACCTTAATCTACCCACTTAGGCCCGAGCTCCTACAGCCTTCGAAGAGCATGGGGGTCATTTAGCTATCTTAGCTTCTATTGATATGGATGTCTTTTGTGGGAAAGTACCAGAGTGTCTGCAGCATGTAAATGAGATGTGTATTTCTTTGCCTGAGTGTGTTATTATATGATTCATGTCTAGTCTTATCCCTTCACTCAGTCAAGGACTAGATGACCTAATATATCTTCAAGTCCATTGAGCAGCAGCCGATTTCATGATAACATAAAAGATTGTTCGAACTGTACAGCTGCACTTTAGCACACCGATAGATAAAGTTCTGTAGGTATGGGCAAGGGTGGAAACAACTGATAGACACTTAAAAGATGGATACTAACAAAACAGTTGTAATTTTGAGTAATAAGTGTGTTTTGGCTCAGGTCAAGGTCAAGTTTTACTAAATGATTGACAGTTAAAACCCTGACACCCAAGATGATTAAGTGATTTTAAATGCAGTCCATGAAATGGGTAAATGTGGATGTGTGTGACTCAACTGGAGGACATACAATTGAAACAATTGTAGATGTATTGCTCTTTTTTAAACTTGGGGGTGGATGGGGGGAATGATGCTGATCTGATCCTTTTGACCCCAGTTTGACCTTTCAGGGACTCTTGTTATGCACAGGTATGGTTGTGTATTAAACCACTCCAGTGCCTTCTGGTGTCCTTTTCCAAGTGTGGAATAAATAAAGTGCATTCCTGACTAACTAGGCCACTGTTACTTATTTTAAGCAACGTGTGTTTTTTTCTTTGCCTGAATGCTTATATTTCCATTATGTAGCACAAGGGGGCGGTATTTTTATATGTATGCCATATGGCACGCGTAGGCTACATATTGTATCCTAGACGCATCCCGATTCTCGCCTTTTGTGGAAGTACTATGTTCTAGGTAGCCACCCGAATTAAGGTGAAGACATCTTTGCCAGTATGTTATCAGATCATTAAATGATGATGATGATTATCTTCAAAACGTATCTTTCTTTCAGTGAGAGACACTACCGTATACATTAACCTATACGAAATCACAGCACTCTAGCCTGAGGCCTAAAATAGCGCTTGGTAGCCTTAAAGTGTCACAAACGCACACACAAATACATTTATTTACATGCATACACATGCACACACTACCAGCGTCCCACGACATAAACGACCTACACAAACACTAGTCTAGGACGCACTGAGACAGTTGATTTGCCATTGACACCGCTGCTAAGACACATTTCCTTCTCCGCTGGCACATTTGATCGGGGTGGCTGCGCGCCAGGTAGCCAGGGTAGTCAGACGGGACGAGCACAAACAGTAGAGCGGGACTTTCATCCCTAGAGGAGTGTAGGCTGCATTAAATTGATCCAATATAATTAGCATACTGTCTGTCTGTCGGCGTTGTTTTATTTATAGAAACAGCCCCAGGCCTCTCGATGTATCAGTTGGGTGGGTTTGTCATGTTTCCTAAAGTTTGGATTAAGACAGACGATGTGTTGTAATCCAGGCAGCATATGTTACTTTAGGCTAGTCTTTGTTGTATGACAGGAAAACTAACCTTATTTATGTATGCGGGGAACGCAATGTTGAACTCAAAGCTCTTTCAATATTTATGACACGAAGTCCGCAAGCTCTTCTAAATGAACGTCAAACCCGGGAAAGTGTGCTGTTATGCCCATATGGTTGCACTTTCACGGCATGTTACCCATATGTGCCCATAACGGAACCATACAAATCTGCAGAACGAATCTAAGAACAGCGGGACAGTGGAGCGCAAGAGGTGGAGGTATATGACCTGTAATTAGGCTAACGCATGAGCAGAACGCGGTGGAAATGTATCAAGTGTTACCTCTTATAAAGAAATACATGAATTTATTTTGAATGATGTCGTATCATGTGTATTTATAGATAAACATCATTCTGTATTTACAACTTAAACTAATTAAGATGATTTTAATTTAAACTATATTTACCTGTCATTTGTGTAAGCCAAAGGGTCCGTATAACCTAGGGCTGCTGTAATTACAAATCACCAGGAAACTAATGGATTCATAAAACTTGACGTTTCTGGTACTAAGAATCACTAATAGATGATTAATGAGTGTAGCGGTCTAGAGAACCAGACGGGGACAGAGGAGGCTGCCTGCAGCTCGCTGCGCCATAGAGAAAAGGAAGCACGATTCTCTTATCACGTCACTCTGTGTTGAGGCGTTGAGCAGGAAACAGCTTTTCCTCTCCGATTGTCGCAGTAGGAACAAACATACAATTTTGTCTTTACTCAATGCACCCCTCGGCACAGAACACGCGGATGCCGGCCAGAAGGAAAAATGCCCCCTTCGATAGAAACAGCTGTTCTTATCCTCGCTGTCTTGGCTTTGGAAACGCGCTGGAGTACCCATGGTCCGCGCCTCGCCAGCGCGCTACAGATCCAAGAGGAGTTCGCCTGTCCAACCCGTACCAATAACTTCGTGGTGGACGAAGTGACCAGGAAAGTTTACCTTGCCACTGTAAACGCCATCTACCAGCTGAACGGAACCTTGAGCATCGAGGTCGAAAATAAGACGGGGCCGGTGTTAGACAACCTGTTGTGCCACGCACCACAGCTGCCACAGGCTTCGTGCGAGCATACCATGTCCCTCACAGACAACTACAACAAACTGCTGAAGTTGGATCGGGAGCAAGGGGTCGTGGTGGTGTGTGGCTCCGTGTACCAAGGGTTTTGTGAACTCAGGAAGATGGACAACATCTCGGAGATAGCGGTGGAGTTTCCACCTCAGGGGGAGAAGACTGTGTTCCCCAGCATGCTCAACATCGCTGCCAATCACCCCGACGCGTCCACGGTTGGTCTTGTCTTTAGGAGTCACGGTGGCAACGCCCGGCTCCTGGTTGGAGCCACTTACACTGGCGCAGGCACCCAGTTTTTTCCCATGAACCATAGTAAGGAGGATTTGCGCTTCGAGAACACCCCAGAAATCGCCATCAGATCTCTGAACATCAAGGATCTGTCTAGACTTTTCACATACGACATCAACCCATCCGAGGATAACGTGTTTAAAATCAAACAGGAGGTTAAAACGAAAAACAAGCTTAACTTTGTCCACGCTTTCATACAGAAGTCATTTTCCTATATTGCCATCAACAATGACGCACAGATGGGACACAAGGAAAGTCAGCCCAACAGCATCCTTGCCAGGATATGCCTAGACACGGAAACCCCAAGAAAATCCACCTCGGGCCCCGAGAGCAGAAAACTGACCGAATCCTACATCCAGATGCCTCTACAATGCGGATATAACGGAAACATTTACAACCGCTTGCTGTCCGTATACCCGGCGGATATCCACACCGGGAGTGGGAAAGAAGCAGAGGCTTACCTGTTTGGAGTGTTTGCCAAGGCGGATAGAAAGTCAGCGCTATGTGCGTTTAGGTTTGGGGACATCGAGGAGGAGATCCGGCAGGGCCGGAGGAACTGCTCAAACTCCCCCAGCAGCGACGTTCAGGTGCTGGACAGCGTCATACAGGGCTCCGGGGCAGCGTGTATTCAGAAGGGAAATCTGGTGGTAAGGGATTGGTTGTTTTTTACTTTTTAACGATGTACGTTGAATTTTCTTTAAAAAAAAACAGATGTTTTAGAAGATAGCCAGACATAGCCTACACTATTTATATAATATTAGTAATTTGCCTATGCAAACTTTTTATTCCTATTCGTATTATAATGTAGGCATGTGTTTTTTTTTTGTCATTCATTACAACCAGACTACACCGGCCGCCTGTGATTGGCACAACCCGTTATAGGTTATGATTTTAGTGAACTAATGCACTGAATGATTCAAGATGTAATGATTCCTTAAAATGATGACGGTGCAAATATCAGATGACATGATATAACAAATTCAAAAGATATTGTTTTATATCCCTTATTTAAACATTGGACAACATGTGTTTTTTTTTATTGAAGATTTCTCAGCCACTGTGGTTAGCCTAAACCTTCACTTGTTACAAAACTTAGCTCAGGTTTGGGAGCTCAGTAACATTAAAGTTACAATGAAATGATAAACAAAAAACAGGTCAACACCAACTTGTCTACATTACACACAAGAACTCGCTCATGGAAATAGACAGTCCTACCTCTTTCAGTTCCTCAAAATAAGTCTACCCTGTCCACTTTTTGGGACTTTGCTGTATGTGCAGTTACTTAGAGAAAATAGAAAAGCTGTAAGATTCCAGCCTTGAATGTGAGTAAAGTCTGACTGACACACTGAGTCACGACAAAGTGTCTGGTGGCCCAGTGTTTTCCTCAAAACCGCTACGCCATCATATGTAAAGACAGATTTTCAGATTTTCAGATTTTCTGATTTCTGATCTGTTCTACAGCCTACCAACCTACATGTCTAGCACATGTCTTTAGTTTGACCTTTATTGGTGAAATCTGATATTTTTGTAGGCTAAGGCCAGCAATGACAAAGACAACAATATTTACGATAAGAGAGGAAGGGAGAACAAGAGTTTGTGGGAAAGGACTCACAAAAAAATGCACTTAATTCCTTTTTGCCTTTGTGATTTAAAATGCTAAATGAAAGCACCACAGCCCTGACACATTATATTTTTATTTTAAAATCATTTTCAGTAAAATCCACTGAGTAGGCTTGATAATGTCTGCATCTTTCTATTCTAGTGCTTCATTCTTCTTTGCTTGTGCTGTTTTTAATCTGCTGTCTCCTGAGGGCTGACAGGTGCTGATCAGTTTTGTTCTGTTTGTGTCCCAGTTGCAGCCAGAGCAGCTGGATTGCGGTGCAGCACACCTACAGCATCCCTTGGCCCTACGGAGGCCCTTGAGGGCCACACCGATATTTGAGTACCCTGGCCTCAGCTCCGTCGCTGTGGACGATGTCCACAAACACACTGTGGTCTTTCTTGGCACCAGAAATGGACGGCTTCGCAAGGTGATGAAACACACACGCACAAACACACACGCTGTGATGCATTGTTATTGACAAACACATCACTACTCATTATAAATGAGTAGAATACACATAATAACAACATAACTGATGTCGCAAGTCACGACCGAGTTCCACAATGACTAGTAGTAGCTTCTCTCCCGTTCTACTCTTTGTTATGGGAAGTCAGGGCTGGTTCCTCCGTTGCACATTGAAAGAACATACTTTTTGCATTCACTTTTTCAGCTTGTCATTGGTGCACAGCATATCTAAATCTCTATTTAAATAAATTCTCAGACGACGTTGACTTGTATGAAATATCCTCTAGCACACATAAATCACCATATGGACATGTTAAAAAGGGAAAAAAAGAAAAGAAAAAAGAGGATCTTCCCCAGAGGGGGTTTAAGCAGCTGAGGAATAAATCCCAGAAGTCTTTTATAAGCTGAATATCTACTTCCATCTTGTATAGCGTGTTTACAGCCTCCCAACCCCCCTTCTCTTTTCATCCATGACCCATCTTGAGCCATTAAAGGTCCACTAAGTAGTTCTAATCATGTTCGCTAATGTTTATCAGACCTGGCTGTTCTCACAGATTTGCCCCAGAGCTGTTTAACTGGATAGCGCGACGATGTGTGACTCAGTCTCGTCAAGTGTTTTCAGACAACATGGTCTATACGTGGCCCCAGCTTTTGAACATCTGCACGGGGTTCAGCCTGTGAAAACCTCTGCCATCCAATTAGCAGCATACCTTAATTCTGTCTCGGCCGCATTCCTAGTCACCCCTGACTGAGCTAAGCAGCGGCAGTCCGCCTGCAAACACCGCAAGCTACATCGCAGCTTGTCTAGGGCTACAGCTCTGTACAAACATACGTAGCGCTTGTCTGTGGCTATAGTTTTGCCTTTGACTGGTGCCATGTTTTCCAGTGATGTTAAAACTGTTCTGCTCCCGGGTGTTTCATTTGAGGCCTCGTAAAAACAGAGCTCCGTGTTCTCTCCTCCAGATGAGAGGTTTGTTTTAGCACCGGCGCAGAGTCTAATTGTTTTTTTGGATGGCTTATGCAGGATGCACAATGCCGGCTATGGTTTAAGGAAGACAGAGTGTCCCTGTGTGTGCGTCCCTGTGTGTGTGTGTGCGCGCCCTATGAATGTCTATTCTCTGTGTGGTGTTTTGACATGATTGTATGTTGGGTCTGTGTTTAGTGCGTTATGGTGTCTTCGTGCAGTGAGAGTGGTTTTTGTGTTCACACATGTTTACCCAGAACACACACCCCATTATTATGTGCTGTATGTGTGTTTCTCCCTGTGTGTGTGTCAACCCTGTTGATGCGTTCGTCCTCATGAGGGCTTATATAGAGCAAATAGCAATTTAGTCTCCTGGGGGCAGTGTATGATTTTGTTTGTTGACACTTAGTGTTTACATATCATGTGCAAGTCTGTCTGTGTTAAGTTGTATACGTGGTTATCAGCAACCGGTGCAAGTGTGCGATGTGACCTCTGTGTCTGTGCAGTATGACCTGTTAGTATAGTCTGTGTGTGTGTGTGTGCGTGCGTGTGCCTTCAGGGTAGATCTGCTACAGGGCGTAATGGTGCTGTTAGTGTGTGTAATGTGATTGTGATTGTGTACTTGGCTCAGGCTGCACTCAGGAGAGCAGCGCTGCAGATTGAGTTAGGCCTCTTTTCACTGTGTTTAGTAGATCCCTCTGCCCAGTCTCTCTGATTACCTGCAGTTTTAATGAAGTCGCCCCCCCCCACACACACACACAAAGACACACACATATGCACACACAAGTCCAGTTTTATCTCACTTGTTCCCCCTCTCTCCCTCTCTCTCCCTCTCTCTGTCTCTCTCTCACTCCCTTCACCCTGTACGGCACTTCTAGTTCTACTAAATAAAGGGCCCTTTGATTCGCCTAGGAAACAAGCAGACTTTATTTATCTCCGTGATTCTCTCTCGCCTGCCCCACCTTCAGCTGTGTCCTTCTGTCTCACACACACATGCACACACACACACACACACACAGCAGCTGAGTACTCTAAGGCTTGAATAGAGCCTGTTGTGTACGGTGGCAGTGAGGCAGATAGAGAGTCACGGTGACCTGGTGCCGCAGCAGGTGCTTTGTTGTGTGACCTGCAGTGCATCATCCCTGTGCCCCCCCTGTCCGCCATCTCCAGGTGTGTGGGCCACTGTTTGCTCTGTGGCATTACCACCGTCACTGTGTGTCTTTTCTTTCGTTTTTATTGCTTTACTCGGGGTGTGGAACAAATGTGTGTGTGTGTGGCTTCTTGTGTGGATTTACAGACATAACTAGCTTAATGATTCTGTCAATGAGTCTGTTCTGTCTGAACATTAACCCGTTTATAGTGGGTGGTACTTGGGCGGCTCCATTATGGAAAATGTATTAATCGTGACTATTTTGGTCAATATTGAAATCACGATTATTTGCTGTAATTTGACAACTCATTGACGTTGGAAAGATGTTGCATTTACTGCACCTAAACAGAGAAACCAATTAACAGTGAAAACAACTTCAACTGTGGAATATCCCTTAATACTATCCATGTTGATATTTCATTTTCACCCTGTAATGGGCAAAAGTGAGCGCGCGCCTGCCATTCAGAACAAGACAAAATAAGGGTTTGTGTGCGAAATAATTGGTTTTCCTTGACTATATATAGTTTCTCTAATTGTTAGGATGCAACATTGAAATCACGATTTAAATGTGATTAATTGCACAGCCATAGGTGGTAGAGCACTGTAGTAGCTTACTGTAATGTGATGTGTTGTGTACAGGGTGTGTGTGTCTCTGTGCGTGTGTGTGTGTGTGTGTGTGTGTGTGTGTGTGCGTGCGTGCGTGTGTGCGTGTGAGTGTGTGTGCGTGTGTGTGTGCGTGTGTGCGTGTGCGTGTGTGTGTGCTTGTGTGTGTGTGCGTGTGTGTGCGTGTGTGCGTGCGTGTGTGCGTGTGTCCTCTTTGTATTCAAGATGCTGTTTCGGCATGTCGACCACAGTACGATCTAATGACGCTATTACTCAAATGAGTTTGTGTATGGTCAGTGAAAAAGCAGAGGAGAATTGCTTCAGTCTGCCTTCACGTTGACACAGAAGTCCAGTGACTCACTGAGATAGGACAGACAGGAAGTCTCAGTTGCTAGCGTTTGTTTTTCTATAGAACCCATTGTGTGCGTGTGAGTGCGTGTTTTTGCACACATGGCAGTCACCCGTGTCATTATGAAACGCCTTGATACTGTGAAGGACTTGGCAGAACAGGACTAATTGTGATTCGTTCACAAAAGTCCAGTTTAATTTATAATGGACATGGACTGTGAGTGTTTCATTGACGCATCTGTGGTTTTTATGTGATTCCTATCAAGCTGGGAATTTGTCCTAATTCGTAACTAACTATAAGCTTACATTTACAATTGCAAGTACTTACATATTAATCAGGATCAAAATAAAAATCTGATTTTTTGGAATTGCATATTTGCACATTCAAGGGGTTTTATTGTCATTTGTAAAAGTTAAATGTAACCAATGTAATTTTATTTTGTCATTTGTAACAAAAGGTATTTTCTTTAACTTCCAACTACTGGTGCTATTTGTCCAGTAATGTATCTTAATATCAGGGTGGTACTGCTAAAAGAAAGCACAATGTCTTTCCCAGCATAAATAAAAGCCTTCAAAATAAGTGTGTTGGGGGTCGTGTTCTGTCCTGTTTCATGTTTGATTTTCTTCTCCACAGCTCACCCTCTTGGGGAACATGACCGTGGCCAATAATTGGACACTCAAACTGCCAGCCAGCGAATCAGTTCACCACATCATGAGTTTCGACCCCAGTGACAGAAACTACCTGTATCTCATGACGTCTCACCATGTAAGAAACAATCACAAATCATTTTCATTGCTGACCTTTTATTTATTGATACATTCATATAGTACGTACATGGCAAAAGGCCCTTCTCCAAGACATGCTGTTGCAACAAAGTGTTGCACCATATTTACTTGCATATATATGCGGTTATCACACCAGGCATACATGTTCTGTGTTGAATCCATCATTCTTTGTGATGTTGATGCTTTTGACAGGATGTGGCATAAAATACCTAACACCTTAGTGAAGATACGCACGTCTGTTTTTCCGTTCCCATACACCTACACATCTGCTGATAAGCAAAAAATTACTTTGGCAGTGATTTCTTGCACGGATAATGTCCATTGAAACATAAAGGCAGCTCGTGATAATGTGAAATGTACAGTGCATTCTGTAACATGTAATAGTCATAACATCTGTACTGTATTTTACCCATACATGCATTGTACAAGTGCACTGAACTGAGTAAAATTGAGCATTCAAACATTAACTGTGCGCGTGTGTGTGTGTGTGTGTGTGTGTAGCTTCTGAGGGCAAGAGTGGCAGAATGTGGCCAGTACAGGAGCTGCAATGACTGTCTGGGGACAGTAGATGCCTACTGTGGCTGGTGTACCCTGGAGAACAGGTAATTATGCGATTATAATCGCTTCTCTTTGAGCCATACACATGCACCCTCATGGTGTGTGTGATATCACCAGTAAAACTGATATCATACGATTATGCAGTGTTAAGTCATAAACCGCTTAAGCATCACATGCCCATGCAACATAATATGTTCCGAACAAAGACAAGAAATTGTGCCTAATGTTTGAATGCAGTTTTCTAATTAAAATTATGGCAAGTAAGATGATGTGTGTCTCTCTCATGCTTTCTCACTGTGTGTTCTATTACTTTAAGGCTTGGTTTGGTGTGTGTATGTGTGTGCACTCGTATAGTGACGTTCACTGTTTGCGTCACTGTGGATTCTGTGTTTTATGTTGAACTGAGCTCTGAATGTGCCTTTGTGTTGTGTTTCAATTGTATATGTATGTACATGTCTGTGAGTGCTACTGTGTGGATGCACACGTGTGTCTGTATGTATGTGTGTGTGTGTGTGAATCTGTTTATGTGTTTATGTGCTGGGTGTCGACTTGATTTGTGAGCCTGGGTGTGTGTGTGTGTGTGTGTGTGTGTGTGTGTGTGTGTAGCCTGGCGATAAAAGCAGATCAGAATAGATAGGGATTTAGTGACGAGCTGTGCTGGCATGGCCAGCGGCCTTTCAAAGCCGGGAGAGTGGAACTGATGAGAGCTCTGTGTGTTTGCACGGTAAGTGTGTGTGGTCGGACTGTCTCTCTCTCTCTCTCTCTCTCGCTCTCTCTCTCTCTCTCTCTCTCTCTCTC
>JAODVN010000022.1:1730521-1745958 GCA_025434125.1 Chologaster cornuta
TGTGTGATTTTGTTGTCAGCACATTCAACTATGTAAAGACGAAAGTATTTCATACCATTAGTTCATTCATTTAGACCTAGGATGTGTTATTTTAGTGTTCCCATAATTTTTTCGAGAAGTTTATAATCGCCCCTATGTTCAGTGATTTTGCTGAACATAAAGAGGCATACAGTATCTGGCCTTGATGGTAACGTTAACACTCCTGGAGCCACTGAGAGCTGTCGCCTAGCACTGCAGTTTGGTGAGGAAAAAGGCCTCACTGCTAACATCACAATATGTACAGGGAGTCCCCTAAGAAGCTGAAATGCGTGTCTCTCTGGGTTTGCCTTCACAGCAACTAGTGACATCAATACATTTCTTGCATGTCCTTTTCATAAATGTGTGCTGCAGATCCAAGAAGACACTAGTGTGCACGGGTTTGTTGTATGTGCTACTAGGGAGCAGATATCAATGCTCTGCTGTTAAAATGTTCTCACTAGTTTCAGAAGTTACTAAATTTTAAAAGGAGGGAAAAAGTCGACATTCAGTTAAACAAATTAAACCCACTTTGGAATTCCAGTCCAAAAATATTCAGGCCCAGCAGTGTAGCAGTGTAGTGTCCATAATGGATTGTTGTTATTCCTGGATCATCTGGGAGCCTATAAAGGGCAATGTCAGAGCCATACTCTGTGGTATAGGTTAGCTTAGAGGTCATGTTTATAGTCCCCTTTTATACATGCATGCGTGTACTGTTCCTAAGGGCAAATATCTTAAGTGGGCCAACTTCTAAGAAGGCAGATTAGTCAAGTCAATGTATATATTTCTAAAGCACATTTAAAACTAGCCAATGGTGAACAAACGACTCTACATAGCTTGGCAATAAAAAACAGTACAATTTTCCTTTGCTGGAACACATTCCACATCTATAGAGGCACGTGACCGATCAGTTCTTGTGTTTTCTTTTTTCAGATTGGCTCACTACACCATGGTCTGGGATGTGTAAGTAGGCTTCTCATAACTCATGTTACTGTCTTCGATAACTCAGCTTGTGTGGTGTATGTTATTCTTCCCTTCTATGGCATCTTAGTAAATCCACATTCTTCAGACTAGACTAGACTTTTACCCTCTATAGTAAAAACAACACTCACTGAGATGAGCAGACTGCACTACAACATATAGACGCAGTCAACAGACACTAATGCCTGGGTGGCAGTGAGCTGCAGTGTTTATGGATGCAGGGCAGGGTGTATATCAACGGAGGTATGCGGACCACTTCAATGCATCACAAGCGCTGAACATAGGGCAGCGGTTTGAATGAAGATTAGCTATGTAGCATTTAGCTTAGGTTTAGGTCAGCCGAATGCAGTGCTTTATCTTGTAAACGTTACTGCAGCTCTGAGGACATGGAATATGCAATGTTAGATCTGGGATGAATCGTCCCTTCTTAAATGAGCGCATATAATAATCTTGATCACCATCTAGATATGTATGTGTTTGTCTTACATTTAACACTTGTATGGCAGCCTTCTATAAGAGTGCATCCAATTCGACACTGAGAACGTTGCTAGAAATGCAAAGCACTAGTGGATGATACAGCCGTAATCACCTTCTAACCCGGGTCACACGGGTCAGAAGGGTCAGGCCATAATGACCTGTACAAGCCTGTGTTGTTGTCTTGTTACTGTGTAGGTGCTGTCCCTGCCCCATCGCAGGCTGGTGTGTTACTGTCGCTTGTTTGAAGTGCCAGACCCCAACAAGCTCCAGAAGCTGGGCTTACATCAGCGGGAGATTTTCTTGTTCAACGACCTCTTAGTGGTACCTCTTCCAATTTCCTTTCTTGGCCATTATCCTGTGTGTCCTTGCTAAAGTCAGTTTGTGTATAAACAAAACTACATTTTAAAATTATACAGCTAAAAAGGATGTATGAATGGAGCAGTGTGCTTACCTCGGCATAAGTTCACAGGCACATTGTTTGGCATGGAATAATCACTTGTTTGCCATACACTGAACTCATATCATGAGAAACAGGAAAACATTAAATGACGTCAACTTCCAGTGTTTCTTAAAACAAATGTATACATATAATTATCTCTATACTAGAAATAATTTCAACATCTACAGTAAAATTGTGGTGTGAGGAGTTATATTCTGCTATTGAAGCTAGAGACTTTATTAGAAATTCAATATACATCCATGATTTAATAGAAAAGCAGTCAACATTTATGTCATACAATGTAACCCTCTCATAGCAATACTGACTGTTGTTTTGTCAGGTCACTAAGATATTCCAGAAAAAGAAGAACTCTGTGACATACAGCTTCAGACAGTCCTTCTCTCTGTACGGGATGCAGGTCACGCTCTTTGATAATCAGTGTAAGCATCATTGTTTCTCAGTCCTCATTTGTTTCAACACCAATCTAACATTACAGAGTTGTATTGAGCACAGTAATACATGTGCCATGAATGGGAAGTCAAAGTACTGGGCTTTGACAGTGTTTACACTCTCCAGACTTTGGTCAGACCCTCCCGGCATGACTTAACTACGGTTTGATCAATGTCCGGTGTGTAAACATATCTCTCTCTTTGCTGTTGACCCAGATTACCCAAATGCAATAAGGCTTATATCAGCTGTACCAGGCGCGGACACCAAAGTCCTCATCATCTTTAACGCACCAAACCCCCAGGATCGCAAGAAGTTCACCGATGACCTGCGGGAATCAATTGCCGAGGTTCAGGAAATGGAGAAATACAGGATAGAGTGTAAGCACAGCTCTCTCTTTCTTTCCCATCCCCCTCTCCTGTCTTCTACCTTGTGCCATGTCAACGGACTAGTGGAAACATGGTGCTCATTACTCAGCGTCTGTTTATGAGAGGGAATGTTTACGGAGTCCACGGGATGACTAACTAGGGCGGTAGTGCAGTCTGGACAACAAAAAGGTCTTCCTGTAATGGCAAATAAGAATAAACTGTAGATTAATTTATGGCAGAGGTCTTCAACAGGGGATCCGGGACCCCTAGGTGGTCCTCAGAGGTACTGCAGGGGGTCTGCCACATTATTTTATTCCAAACTTTTTATCTCTCAAAAATGTCAGAAAATACACATTAACATAGAGTAAGTACACCTGTGCTATAATTATGTCAATAATTATTTTATTTGCTTAGTGGTCTACATTTATACGTGGAACAATAGGCTGCCCTACACATTACCGTTGGCCCGGCAACAAAATATTTTATATCGTATGTGATAGGGGGTTCCCGGGTCCCGGGTTTCTATCAGCTTGAAAAATGTTGAAGACCTCCTATTTATAGCATATAAATCAACACTGATGTGAGAAAACCTTGGTAGCTCCCAATTTTAGAATATATTCCACTGAAAATACTAGTTTGGTGAGGTCTAGATTAGAGAAATATGTTTTTGGTGCAGGTACAGTTTGGTTACATAAGTATCTTCCATATGAAAAAATATAAACTAAATGTTAAACTAAATTCTGAATGAATGTGTTAAAGGTGTAAACAGTGGTCTAATTAAATAACTGTAAACAACCTTCTTTCTTAGATAATTAGTTCATAAAAGTTTGTTAGAGGATATCAGAATAACTATTTAATTGACGTTTATAATTTAGCTGTGTCCAATATTGTCCAATAATACGGCATACATTTCCCAACGGTGTTTATAGTATCTTGTATAGAATACATAATGTAGTGGTGTTGTTTGGCCTATCCACAGCTGAGCTGGAGAAGCAGAAAGGCATGGTTAGGCCCAGCATGTCCCAGAGCTCTGGTCTCAAGAAAGAAGCCGGTAATGGCAGTATGAATCGTGGCAGCCTAGACGACACCTACGCCATGGGAGAAGGCCTGAAGAGGAGTGCATTGAGCAGCTCCCTCCGAGACCTCTCTGAAGCAGGTACAAGCCACAGCACATTTGTTGTTGAACAAGCCAAATCAGAGGATGCCAAGGAACGGGACAAAAAATAGCAAAATGTTATTTCACCTCAACATGCATTGGTTTTAGATTCTCCTCCAATCCCCATGAATCAACTATTCGTCATGCTTCAAGGTGTTTGTTGTGGACAGCATGTCCTCAATTGTTGAGTTTCTTTTGGATTCTTTTGGAGACCTTAGGCATTCCTGACTATTTATGTCATGTATAATGAGTTTAGTTTTTTGTCTCAGTGATTTTTACCAACATAGTGCTGGATCAATTTTGTTTTGTTTTACATATTAATGAAATCAACAGGTAGTTCTCACCTGAGTTTAGTTGGATCACCAGTTATGTTTTTCCTGACATATGCTTTTGGCACACATTGGCATTCCTAATTTCCATTTCTCCCCAAGTCATGCCACAATAAGTCTAGTCATTCAATCAGCCATTTTTCCTTGTGAATTTCTTACAAATGAACATCTATTTGATATACTGCACATTTTCCAAACCAACCACAATTCAATATTCAATATCAATATCAGTGCTAACAGTCATTTCACTTCCATGTGTCTAATACAGCGTCTCCGCAGCAATATATTTTCAAATACATTCCACTCATTCCAGATTTATTTTCCAGAAAGTTATCGTTTAATAATTACTCAATACCGTAATGAAATCCTGTCAGGGGTCCTGCTTTTACTCTTGGTGATGTGATATGTTCTCCACTAATGATCATATCCTCACTGCCTTGACGGGAAAACGCTAGCTCAAGGCAGCGATGGCGTTGCCACGCCTATCTTGCAGTGTTTTCTAGAAGCTTCTCTGTGCATGATAGTGGGGTCATCCTTTGAAACAATGTGTACAATTTTCCTTTCTTTATCATATTCCATTCCATGCGTACTTAATGTTATTTTCATGCACATCTGTTATTGTCCTGGTTACGTGTGATAATATGTCATGTACCATTGGCTGGGTGTGCGTAGTAACAATGGCAAAAGTGCTATTTGACCTCAGCCCCGTATTTGCCTGTACATCCCATGTTCCAAAGCCATTGTGTTGCTTTTAATGTGTCCTTCTCCTTTGTGACTGTGACTCAGACTGGCAATTAGCCACCCCAGAATACGTTCCAAAATCAGAAGCAGTTGTCCTCTTTTACCTAGACATATTTTACGTAAATTACTTAACCTCAAAATATGTTTCATTGTATGACCCACAATAATCAGACAGACATGTCTTGGTCTGTTAGTTGCTAGGAAGCATATTTTAGTTGTTAATATATCTTTCCATGCATTCTTTTTGAATAATACCAGTAGTTAGTAGTTAGAGGCTTAATATTCTTCAAACTCAAAAGTGTAGTGGTCAGTCTGAGTGATCCCTGACTTGAAATGGAAAGAAGACAACATGACTATACCACAAGATAAGGTCACCCAAAATAGTCACCACCTCTCTCTACACTCTCCCAAACCTGAATCCCAACACCGAGAGCTTACCCACAGCCACAATCCACTGCATTGCCCCCTACGGGACCGGTGGGCACCCTACACCTCTGTAGTTGATCCAAAAGTGCTGTCCGTCTCTAATCTGTGGTATTGCATGTCTCGGGCAGGCAAGCGTGGGCGCCGCAGCAGTGCAGGATCACTAGACAGCAATATGGAAGTAAGTTGGAAGCAGCTGGTGTCCAAGCTACTCTCTATGTGATGATGTGCACTGTCAAAACACACCATTTCTTTTTTGGTCTTGCACCCCTCTTTGCTTCATAGACTCATCCGTTTTATTTTTTGTTGTAGATCATTAATTCTTCCTTTTGGGATGACTTTTAACCTGCCTGCCTCGGTTAGTGTGCATGCATGGGTTGCTTGCCTCTGATCCTGCCACTTATCGGAAGTCAGAGATCTTGTTTCTGGTCATGTGATGTGGCTAATATGCCCTTTATCTTGAAACAAGCATGACTCTACTAATCCCACCTTGACCCCCCATCCCTTTTTGCCTTCCCCTCTGTCTCGTGTCACCTGTCTCTCTTGCTCTCTCTCTCTCATAGTCGTCCTTCAGTTCATTCAGTCACGTCCCATGTAGCCTTTTGGTTCTGTGTCAAACACAGGGGATCTATTCTATATTGTCTTCTTCCTGTCCAGGTGTCCCTTCTCTCCTGTGCAAAGCCTCTTCCATAAGGGAGGTCAGTGTCAGGCAGGAGCTTATGAGGTCTGATGGGCTTCCTTCAGTGTTAATTAAGATGTGGATTTCATTCATTCATCTTTCACTCACCCCATGTGTTCCATTAGTTCACACATTAGGTTAACATCTGCAGTGTTGGAAACACCATGCCGCTTGTAAAGAAGTCACGCGGTCTTTCTTGAATACACGGTGAAGCATGTGCCAAAGATGGGGGGGGAAACCAGTTGGAACCCTTTTTATTTGAAATGGGAATGTGTGTTGTTGGCTGTGAAACAGGTGGGAAGGTTTTCAGCCGTGTCGGGAAGCGTGTGCACAAGCTTTTACTCCTGCTGACTAAAACTCTCTTGTGGAATGCTAACCCGATGTGTATAAGGGGTTTGCCTGTCACGTCCTCTGCATGTGGAAATATGCCGTCATTGATTTACTCAAAGTGTTGCATGTGTGACTCTTGGCAGGATTGGACAGTGTTCATCACTGACTGCATTTGAAGATGAAATAAGTCTTATTTTCTTTCTTCTTTTTTCCTGCGGATGTCATTATGTATGTTTTTTTTTATGTACTTGCTGCTATTTAAAATGTAGTTTGTTTTTCTTTTCAAAGCCCGGGCAGATTAGCTGATATTTCGGGTGACATTTGAGCATTGCGTTAGCACATGCATATTCCATCATAAAGTGCCAAAACAAATTTATATTTCTTCCGATCCCCATCGCTCACAGGGACATTTCATTTGCATGCCCTTTAACATTTTGCTACTTATTGTTTACTTTAACCGTGCGGGCCGTGTGCCTGTGTTCCCCGGGAGCGCCATCTTGTGGCACCGCTGTGTTAGTCCACGCTGACAAACGTGCCGTTCTCCCTCCCACCTGCAGGGGTCCACCATTAGCAGCCCCCACACGCATCGGAGAGCTACCACGCCTCGGGAGGGCGCCCCCCCGCGCGCCCACCACCACCCCGCCCCTAACTCGGCACCCACCTCCATTCTCGGCTCGCTCTTCGGCAGCAAGCGAGGGAAGCCTCCGCCGCCGGCGTCGTCATCGTCGTCCCAGAGCCACCCCCCGTTCCCCCCCAGTGGCCAGCCCACCCTGATATCCCACAAGCCCCACCCCTCCAACCTGCACCACACGGCACAGGTGGTGCAGGCCCACCACTCCCAGTACTGCCAGGCCCAGCAGAACCCCCCTCCGTACCACCACCACCACCACTACCACCCCCCGGGAGGCCACGGCCAGTTCCACCAGCACCCGGCCTACGCCCACCACGCCCAGCACCCCCAGCAAGGCCCACACGGGCCCCATCTGCACGGCCAGCAGCCGGGGTTGGCGCCGGGCGGACCCAAACCCAAACACAGCGGCATTAGCACAGTGGTGTGATGGTGCGAGAGGGAAAGCCACGTACAGGGACTGTTGCTTACACCAAAGGAACTGACGGCATGAGTCTATGGCCTGTCCACTGTGTTCAAACTGCTGCTGTGCTTGGAGATGGATCCCAGGCTCCTCCCCTTCAGCTCCCGGACGTATGCAGGACTCACATCTTCCACAAGGGGGGGCCTGTGCTAGCTCATGTGATAGCGGGCCTGGCTCCATCAGGTCCTTGAAGACGGAGGTGCGTAGGGGGGTGCTCTTCGTGTCCACAAACTCTAATTGTTATGACCGCGGTGACCGAAGAGGAGTTGCCCAGCATTGCTCCATTCCTCCCCTTAGTCTTCCCTTAACACATCATCAGGGGGAAAAGACGACCTGGGGAAAGTCATAATGACTGACTGCACTTCTCTGTCAAATTGATGGCATATATTGTACAAAGTCTTTCTGAAACGTACGACACCGCTTTCTTTGGTTTGCAGATTCTTAAATTTTAAGAATGCTGTATGTGGTTACCTCCTGTAGAACTCATACTGTATGTAGTAAAAAGAACATAGATATAGTAATTTCACTCAAACCTGCTCACAAGACAGGTTAACAACCGAGTATACAGCCTCGGTCATAGAAGTAGTGCGGTATTTACTGTAGATGACAGCTGTATGTGTTGTCTCTTAGCTCTCATAAATAAATGTGCCAATTACTAATGCATTATCTATTTAGTCGAGACTTCATGTACAGTATATTGTGCGTCAAGTAATTTGTAAGATTGTACTTACAACAAATATTATCAATGAACTGAAATGATCAGTATTACACAGACTATATGGTAACAGGACACATACATTTACTAGGAGTGAACTGTCATTCAGTGAGGCCATTAATCTACTGTGGATTTTAGCCTTTCAAGTGAAACTCAAAGAGCCTCTGGAATGCAGCAGTAGCGTATGGGCCTCCATAACTGAACTGACACACAGAGAACCCTCAAAGTAGACATTTCCTGGACTACTCAAAGTCAGAATAGAAAATGTTCTGCCTGTTCCAGCCTGGTAATGATTGATATGCTAGGTGTGTTGGCTCCTCTGTTTTAATTTCACCACCCACTGTTTTTGGCTGTTTAAAAATGTATAAATTAACAAAATAATGTTGGTACTGAGAGGAAGTTCATTTTCAGTGTTTCAGCTGTTTGAATATACTTTGAAGGCTTGTGTTACCCCAGAATATGTTCCATAGTCAGTTGCCTTTCAAATTTGCAATTGCTGTTTTGTTGACACTTAACGTGAAAAACACTTCTGAAATTTGCTTTTGCCTTTTTTAGGTTTTTTTTCACACAAACCAGGATTAGTTAGGGAATTGATCAGCTTTTTTTTTTTTTCATCTCCTGTTAATCATATGTGCAATATCTTTGTACTGATTTTGTAAATTCAGAACAAGCAAGGTGTCCTTTTGTTTGTGAGTTTTCATGTGTCATTATTTATTTATTCAGTTTTGACCCCTGTCAGTTACTAAATAAATTGTGCGACTGTCCTTGTAGTCTTTGAGAGGCAGTCTTGAAGTTCAGTGGAATGTCTAATAAGTGATTTTGCATGTACTATTATTGATGTGAGGCTATCCTCTGCACAGTGTATAACAAATCAGTGTTACCATAACAAGTTAAAGTGCAATCATGTTTAAAAGCAGATTTTGGCTGAGTGGAAGTAGGTCATTTTTTTCCCAAGAAGAGATTCAGGTGATTTTCTTTTTTCATTTCAGAATATATAAATACAGAGCTCACTTTGGAAAGAGGAATGTGTGTATATATTTTAATAAATGAATATCCCTTTGGGCTGAACAAAAATATTTTGCTGGATAAGCACATATGAAAGAACACTTTTTTTCAGGAAATGCAAGTAAAACATTACAAGCAAAAATGCAAACTAAATAAAGGAACTCGTATTATGTAAATAAATATAAACTTTATACATTCTACAAATAAAAGTGTATAGTATAATGTGTGTAAATTAGTGAGTAAACTGTCCCAATATTCAGGTTGTAAATGTTTTTAAAATGTCACAAGTTTAACCATTAGTCTCAAAAGCCAGTATCACAACATCCCATGTGATGATTATACTGTTGTTCTAGGTAGGAAAAATTGTTAGGAGGAAAACCATATCTTGACATTAGCGGTCAGTTGAATATGTGTCGCTAAGTTGTTTTTATAGTTCTGCTTTAATTCTGATAACATGGGTTGCTGTTCCAAAAGGCATCTGTTAAGATGACCGTGTGATGTAGCACTTCAAATGTCCAGAGTCATAATTGTGAGAATATGCCCCAACAATGCACTGCATGGATCTGATGCATCACGTGCCCTACTCACTGTGAGCTGATTGGAAAAAGAAGTCAGCCTGTAAACCTTTGACCTCTCCTTATGTTTAAGTGAATTTGACTGATATCCTGATGTTGACTTGCTCTTGCTGTCCCCCATTATGCTGATAGTTACTGGAGCTCAGCATGCAGTTCATCCACATAGCCATTGTACAGTATAATGAAAAAACCATTGCACTTCTATTAGATTGTTGGGGGCTTTCATTGTAAATAGATTATTACATTATTATAAACAATGGAACTTGCAGGACAGATGGTTTATCTATAAGAAGGTGTAAAGGGACCAAGTTGTACTACAAAATGAGCTGTATATAATGTACATGAGCCCTACTACTTTATTCTGGTATCAGCATTAATGGTCAGGATGTATACGTCTCATAATAGAGAGGGGTGATTACGAACATATCGCTTGGCTCTACCACCAGTTATTATGAACTGTCATTTGCTGTAGATCCTTAAAAGAACAACACTGTTAGAAGGTTGGCTGTCATTTGCATTCATACAGACTGCTTCACACGTGTAGCCTACACTAGAGTACACAGCCACTTCTGATCATGCTGCAAACTGTCCTGTCTGGTGTGAAACACGTTTTTGAAAGGGAAGGACGAGGAGTGGCTTCATTTCTATGTGCATTATGTTTGTACAGTGAATAGTGAGTCAGTATGACCCCAGTTATTGTAAAACTACAACTGTGACAATGTGGAGAACGCAAAATAAACAAATATATGACTTATGGTATGCATGTGTTGCTTTTTGGTATTCATTGTGTAAATTGCATGAGATATATATATATATATATCATGTTTAATTTTGCTTTTAGAACTTAAAAAATATGAATATACACTATATACTTTTTGTTATTGGAATGCTACATGCCTATAACAATACAGTGAACACAGTAGCAGATTATTAATACTTAGCCATGACAATAGTCATGAATACAGTTACTATAGACTAACATTAGACATGTTTTTCTATACATGAGAGAGCCTCTTACAACAATTGAAAATGTTTGAGCTTATAGCATGGTGCCATTAATAATCAAGTTGAACATTCAATATTAGATGGAATTTTAAAATAACTTTATACAGTCTGCTGTACATATTGATATAGTGTATACAGTAGGGTACTATATGACTTCTGTTTTAGTGGTGTGCCCCAGTTATTTGAAAGGCCCGTAAGCCAACACATTAATAGCTGATGTTGGGTTGTTTGTCAGTTGGCTTATAGATATGTAGAAACAAAGTATCTAATGCTGCTTTAGCTAGATAAAGTCTTATCTTTAAAGTTACGTCAAATGTTCTCAAAAGAGCAATGTCATTGGTGAACCCCGTACATTCTGATGCTGGCTGTCTGATGAGTCAATGGTAATTATGTTAATGAGTTAAATGTGCCTAATGTATTATAAAATACTTTTTTTAGAAGAATAAAGTCACGTAATGTGTGGAGTAACTTGCACATCGGATTGACCCTGAAAGGTTTGTATTTATTTTTAACTATGAAATTATGTTTTGACATGAAATTAATGTCACTCAACTGCCACCTAGAGATGTGGCTGTACTTTTTAGTGAACAATTCCGTTAGAAAGATAATTGTGATCTTTGACTGTTAACCTGAACAGGTTAAATAGCAAGACTCAAATGTTTAAGTAAGGCATACATGTAGTCATTTGCACAAGTATTAATAACAAATAATTACTTTTTTTAAAGTAGCAAGTTTATGAATTAGATTATATAAATCTGAGTAATTGTAGTTAGAGTTCAGGAATTGTGTTAACTGTTTTAGGTTTAATTATCTAAGTAAATTGTGATGCAGTAGGCCTACGTGAAGGCATGTTGCAGGCATGTTGAGAATTGTGACTCATGTTTTGATTTTGCGGTAGTAATGTAAAAAATGTTTAGTTATTAAAATGTATGATTTATTTGACATACTGTATATATTTGCAGGATGCTTTATGCCTCTGGATTTGGAGAGCTTCTGCTCTTGGCCACAACCATTGCACATACAGCCATTCAGCATCAGCACTGTCTTTGTTTAAAACTGCCACCTGCTGGTATCCAAGTGAATTGCAGCTCCCTGAAGCTAATGGCTGTGCCTCTTCTCCCGGTAGATGCTACAGTACTCCACCTACAGGACAACCAGCTTACTGCAATACCTCCGGGCATCTTTGACAGAATGCATGGATTAACTAGAGTGTATCTTGCTAGAAATCCCTTCCATTGTGACTGTAGGATCCAATACCTTAGAAGCTGGCTGCTGAAAAACAAGGACATTATTTCTGAGGAGCCCATTTGTGTCAGTCCTAGATCTGTGGCACACTTGGCTATCACAGAACTAAGAGATGACTATTTCAGCTCCTGTGCAAAGCACAGTTGTGTGAAGTTTAACGTCCAGCTTGCAGTGATGCTTTGTAGCCTCATTGCTCTCTTGACATGGGGCCTGAGACTGGCCAAGACCTCCACCTATACTCTGGCCATCGATGAGAGACATGCAGGGTTTGAAGCTGACTCTCTGAGGTCACAGAAACCCAAACACAAGAAAAGGCGACGGAAGTCACTGTTAGATTTTACCTGGACAGAGGAAGAAAGACCGCTTATCAACATGGAGCTTTTGCCACAAATACTGGATGTGTTGCACAGGAAACACAATATTAAGATAAAAGCTACATGATATGTTACAGTCTAGCTGTAGACCATGTGACATTGTACTTGTAAACATTGTCAATTTAGTCATTGATGTTGAAATAGAGCATACTGTGACTAGTACCTTCATTTTTATAAAAAGTTAATTTGTACTGTGTTGTATAGAATAAACAATGAACATCAAGTAACATTTCTTGAGACATTAACAAGGTAACACAGTTAGGGGTTTATTTTAGTTTGTTTTTAAATCAGTTTTGTGCCCAGTGTTTATTTTTTAGAATGACCCCTACGTTTTTTCAAGTAGCATGTATTTGTGTATATGAAATGTATTACATGAAATACATGGTTAATCCTTCAATGCAAAAATAATATATATTTATATCTGCAATATAAATATAAATGGCTTGTTACAGTTTTAGAATTTAAATGCATTAAATAGACACTACATTAACAAATGACACATTTACTTACATACAGATGGTAACACATTACAAGGATGCAAATACTGTATATCTGTGCAAATTTTGATGAACAGATGCAAATATGGCAAAGTGTTTACTGGCAGAAGCTTTAACGGCAATATTCCACTGAACAGCCAACTCATGTTTCTAGAAACATTACTTATTATAATCATGCATAGATGTATAGGATGGATAGAAAATTCACATTGAGAATACATTAAAATAAACTTGATAACGGAGAATACATTAAAATAAAATTGATAACCATAATAAATATATGATGATTTCTAAAAACGTAGCAACATATTAAAATGTATGATACTCAAGTCAAATAAGGCAGTTATCTTTTTTTTTCCTTTCTTAAAAACAAGTAATTGTGCACAATATAATATATCACAGAAACAATAATAAAAAACTGGAATTATTTCAACAGACAGAAATCAACTCTAAAGTACATTTACTGGGTTTACACCCATAACATGTACCGTTAAGTAGCAATTACCTATGCTGTTCGAGGGCAAATAAACAATGACCTCAGGTTTGGCCTACTACCAATGAATGCATGTAGTATTTCAAAGTGAATACTTTCTACCCCTCCAACAGGGCCTGTGAGATCACATATATTTAGTGGATAGATCTACTGAGGCACAAACCTCTCCTGCTCAAAGATGAGGTCTACAGCTTCAGCCACATCCTGCACAATGTGGCCTGGCTCCACCAGAGCGGGGTCGAGGCAGAAGTCTCTATGCCCGTGGAATACTGTCTCTCGGATGCACTGCTCTGTGGACGATGGCACTTCTGTGTCTGGGCGGTACACCCCTGTGCACACTAGAACAGACTTACAACATGTGGCCAACGGTGCTGCTAGCTCACTCTCCCAGGGGTTGTCTGTCTCCATCTCCTGGTGCACAGTGGAGATGGCACCTGTGGCAGCTGCCATCTTGGCAACCGCTTTCATGTTCTTCCTGGTGACCCGCTCTTCTAGATAACGATTGTACAGGTTGGCACCATAGATGTCCGTCATGAGGTTATCTCTAATGGGTTAGGCAAAGGAAGTTGTTATAGCCAGATTGGAAATAGGATTAGTGTGGATTCATTCATTTAGCAGTCTACCATTTTATTCTACTGTAGAAATAAGATGAAGTTTAGACAACCAAGTCTGCAAACAGAAGATATGTGGACCACAATCTGATAAAGCAGGCCAAAAATGTATTGCTTATCTAAATGCACACCCTTATGATACCGTACTGTAGACCTGGGGCCAATACATTTCTTCTGTAGCATGTTAGAAGTTGAGATGTGTCTCTCTTTATTTGTTTTCTAACAAAACAATGCGGGTGTTTCTGTTGCTAAAAGTAGTTCCACTCTACTAACATGCAATGGAAAGGGCCATAAGGGACTTCATGACTATCTACTTAGGGGTTAGGTGTTTACACTAAACACCCTTCCTGGGTGTGCCCATGGGTTAGAGTTAAGATAAGGATACTATCTTACATGCTACATGCATTTCACAGTGTTAAGACGGCCTATCTGCATTGCTCAGCAGAAATGCATTGAATTAGTTGAGTGTACAGCCGGGGTGAATCCATCAAATACCAACTGGGTAGTGTGCATGAGCTCAGGTGGTGTGACCCAGAGAGTGAAATATAGTGATCTACCCTATGGCATAAAGAGACGTGACAGGGCGTGTCCACTGCCGTTCCATGGCCTGGCTTCTGATGAGGTACTCTGCAAAATGATACGTGAGCTCACTGGGCTTCCCCATAAGAGCCTCGTACTTCAACTCTTTGCCTGTTATCTTCTTGTAGATGTTCTCTAGGCACACAAGGAATGTCCCGTGGCCAAACCTGGGGTGAAATGGCAATGAGATGATGGAGATAATAGTTTAAAGACATGCCTATGTTTCCTGTCTGTTTTGTAGTTGTAAATATGCAACAACCTTGGGTTTTCTAAACATTTAATGAAACATGAAGTGATTCTGGTTACCGTGGAGATTGAGCCTCAGCCATCCACATGAGGTCCATATTGCAGGCCAGCAGGGGAAGATGGGTCTGGTCCTGATGTGTGCTGTTGAGGTTACCGCTTGTCAACAGCACATCAATAATCAGCTGGAGGTTGGTCTCCCATCGGATAGGCTCCCCAAAGAGAATCACAGCTGTAAATGGTATATATTTATTACGCGATACATTACACCTCCTCTTGAAAATAAAATGTGGCTGTAAAGAGACTGCTTACCTTCAACTTTTGGAAGGTTGCTAACAGGAGTGGACTGTGTAATAAGGGAAGAAAAAAGAATATTGTTTAAATTAAATGTTACTGTATAATAATTATATAATACCATGTACTGCCAAAAAGTATTGATATATCACTACATGCAATGATACATTTTTTACTGACCGGCAATTTGGGTCTCCTGTTGTGATCCACCATGTCCAGCAGAGGAAATGACTCCCTCAGCATGTCAATACTGACCACATTCTTAAAGCCCACACTAAATATGTTAAGACAATAAATAAGCTTTACTCAAGCTATTATATATATA
>JAODVN010000022.1:1789142-1808802 GCA_025434125.1 Chologaster cornuta
TGACCCAACTGTATATAGGCTATTGTTGCTGTATAATGTTTGGTTTAAATATATCACGAGCAAAAAGGTATATTCCACCTTGAAAACATGTTGTGAGGCAGACATCCAACCAAATCCCCATGTTTTTCAAAATTGTTGCAAATGAACCCTGAACGGAATAGCTCTCACTGCTATCAGAACTCCTGCAGTGTGGGCCAATCCAATTCCTAGGTTCCCTGGTTCCGTGCTCTCTCTTCTTCGTTGGTCTTCCACTGAGTACACTGTAAAGGCCATCTGGAAGGTGCACAAGACCTCCATTCCCAATGCCTGAAGTGCATTCACCTCCATGGGCACCTGCGAAAGAGCAAAGGCTAGCAATGGCCAGACACGCAGTATTTACTGTACAATAACTCAGCAGCACACAGACCTTGTTGACGAAGAATTCTGAAGTGGATTTGAGTGGAAGGGCCAGGTAAAGGGCACCGGCTGCAAGGAAGGCACCCACACACTGTGCAACGATATACAGAAGACCTCTGAGAACATCTAACTTCCGTGTAGCCATCATGGACAGAGTCACAGCAGGATTAATCTGAACAAGGAATATAGTATATACAGTATATTGTGTAGTAGATACAGTACAGTAGTAGCAACTTAGTTTAAAGTCTACTGCATAGATATTTCTTAAATAATCTCAAAGATACAGTATATACAGATGTACAGTATATATATTATTATCTTATTTTCAATTTGCAGTAACATCGTAGCCTGCTGTAACCAGACCCAACATTCACTCTGTAAATAGTCTCTGTGTTTGTACAGCCTTTAAACAATCAGGTTTGCTACAGCTGTTTGTAGGCTCATAATAATGTGTGTAATTTGACTAAACCATAATGGTAATGCAGGCTATATTAGCTATACTGTATAGAATGTTAACCACAGACCGTATGGGGGAAAGCACTGGAATATTGTGAAGGAAAACAAACACGGGAATGCTTGAGCACAAATAAGTAGTGAATCTTTAAGAAAACAAGATTAAGAGCTCAAAATATTACCAGCTCGTATTGAAACTCACAGAGAAACAAACTAAGACTATTATCACCTGTGCTCCACTGATCTCTCCAAAACAGTGGGCTACTGCAACAATGGCCACACCTGCTGCCATGGCTGGGTACAGGGGTCCCACAGGGGCATTTTCAGAGCCTGGAACAGAGGCCCCGAGCATGGTACTCACAAACACCAGGGTGCCTAGCAGTTCTGCTAGCACTGCACGCCAGAATTGCCGACTGCGTAACTTCTCAGAGAAACAGAGGTGACAAAGGAAGCCTAAATTTAGCTAACCAAGTGTCATTATGTTTGGGCTCCACATCGGTGCACTCTGTCCATTATAGCTGGCGCACTAGTGCAAAACAAGTGATAAAACAAACGCCTTGTGCTTTGGCCATGTATAAAGCCTTAACAATGTCCTTACAACTGGACATTTAAAACAGTACATTTAATGTTTTGATCACACAGCATCGCAATTAAGGGGTAAATCTAATTTGTCTTTGCTATACATTGAAGATCAAAATATGTACATGCCAGATATTATTGACTGTTCATTTATCTAGATAAACATGCATATTAAATGTAAGAACGTGTTTGTATTAGCTCACCGACATTTTAGATGAGCAAAGGGTATTAGAGTATGTGACTGAAATGTCTATCTTCTTGCCCCAAATGTATATATTTATTGGTTCAACAATAGTTATGAATGTCTTCTTGGCTTTGTCTTGTTTTTCCTGTAAAGACCTCCTGTGTGTAGAAAAATATATTCTTGAAAAGAGAGCGCTTTCTTCAGATGAAAAGCAAGCTACTTTCAGAAGCTTAGAAAAGGGGGGAATATGCTCAGAGATATTGCACAAACATTGGGCATAGCCGTTAAAACAATTTGGTACGTCCTGATAAAGACAGAAACCACTGGCGTGCTGAACACATATTAAACGGGTCGACAATAGAAAACATATGAAGTTGTTGACATTGTGAGAGCTGTGAGAGCTGCAGTAAATGATATCACAAACAAGCTCCATGGAGTAGGGTGAAGGTATAAACCCACCAACTGAAGAAGACAGCAATAGAGGTTATACCACAAGAGTAGTATGAATCAGAAGTTAATATTACCAATTGCAAAGCAGTACAGAGATGAGTCAAGGTTCTGAAACAAAGTTTTATGGAACGAAGAGAAAAGATGTACCTCTAGCAAAGTGATTGGAAGGCCAAGAAGAACAAACAAACAGTTCAGGGGCTTGCTTGCATGGCTCACTAATATGTAGCATATCGATCATGTAACTTGTGATGGAAACTTGTGACGGGATGAGTAAGTTGCCAGAGAGAATGGAGAAATGCATCCAAAATAATCAGGAGAAACTTGTAGCTAGATTTAGATTAGATTACACAAAACACTTTTCCAGCACAACAAATGACTTCATCAAGGACGCAAATGTGAAAGGTTTTGTACTGGCCAAGTCATGCATTTCCCCTCCCAAGATACAAGACTGAGGGAGAAACCTTCAGAAAGAAACAAATAAAAAGGGCTTCAGGTTGCAGGTCAAACCTGTAGAATCTTCACAAAAGTAGAATGCAAAGGTTTGGTGATGTCAATGGGTTACAGGACAGTGGGAGGCAAATATTTCTCATTTTTATTCATTTGCTTAAATACTCCTAAGCATGTATTGTGTCTGAGACCAACTGTGTAAGTTCTAACAAATCTAGATGAAAATACCAAGAATACCAGTTGACATTGCTGAATCAAAAAAATTATTTAAAAAAAAATGCTAACACTCAGTAAATCATATGTCCCGCTGGAAAGTGGGAATTAAAAAATACCTTACCTCACGTAAAGTCATTTCTTCAGTTTTCGTGTCTCTATGGATGATTGGTGGTCAGTTTACAACAAGCTTGTTTGTCTGTCTGTCTTACTGTGTGTCTGGGCTTTGAGAGTGTGACGGGCCCTGTGCAACATTTGCTCATTTGCTCTTCTGGAGGAGTGCTGGAGAGGTCCTTTAATGAGAGCCGCCTCCGCTGTTTCTCCTGTCTCCTCTTATCAACCCCTCCTTAGATTTACACACAGTCTGACATCTTTTGCCAATGGAATAGGAGTTTATCGCGTGTGAAATAAAGGCCCTTTATCTTAAAATATGCAATTAAAGTGAACGACTAATCAAGGTTTACAGTATCATATTCTCAGCCTATTCTTCATAAAACCCGACTTTGGCGTGCTAAAAAGATAAACAACATAATCACAATTAGTACAAACTCAAGGGTATGATTTCCCAGGCTAGCCATTCAACAGTTAAAAAAACCAAGGGATTACGGCTCCTCTTATTCCTTAGTCAGTTCTCCTACCATGCTAGCCTGAGTTGGCATGTCCCAAGCACCTGGCACCTCCAGTATATCACAGCTGCTCCGGCTCATTTCCATATCAAATATGAACACCGGAGAACAGAAAAAAAAAGACCATAAATAATACGAGCGCCACACACAGAAATTAGGGAGGTTTTTGCTTTGCAAGTGTTTTAATAGAGGCAACATATCCTTCCAAAACCTGTAATAATCGGTATGATCTAGATTGGAACGTATGGAACGCATCTTTACCGAGAATTCAAAAGGAATTGTGTAATCTTATTAGTTTACTTCTCACTGGGTCAGTCGGGTCCTGGGGTTTTAGAGGTGAACAGGTGGCTACCAGAGCACTCTGTTTAAATTCATTCATTAAATTCACACTGGAAAGCGTTTTATTTAACCATGACCAATAATAAATGTTAGCATCTGTATTTTCCCCTTTCATACATTTATTGTTGTGGACTGCTCTGGTCACCATAGGGACAGCCTCTTTCATGATGCGGTTGCCATAGCTGCTGTTGTTTTGGAGCATCTGTGAACACTTGTCTCATCAGCTTTGATATGGTGCATGCACCTTGTGAAGACTGCAGAGATGCTTTGAGAATTCCTCCATTTTAAGGAAACTTTTGAGTTTCACATTGTGTATGAAAGGGGCTATACAAATTAAGTTTAGATTATTTCAATACAAAGCAAATGCCCTGTACCTCTTTGGCATCTGTAATTTTAAATGTAATGTTAAGCTGTAACATTAAGTGTAACATACATTGTAATTGAAATGGAAACCCCACTTGCTCTGAGGAAAGACCGGTAACATTATGTAAGCAAGGTAGTGACAAGACCGTACACTATTAGTGAATATACTGCGTTTTGGAGATGGGTTAGTGAGGTGTCCAACCAGTCTCCAGACCTAATAGACGACAGAGACCTTCTATGTGGCAGGCTGAGTCCAGAACTTACTGGTTGCATGGACCATTACGATAGCCCCATTGTACCCCACCAAAGCATCTGTCATCCCTGCTTTGTGGCACTAAGTCAAACACGGGGTGAGTTAGGGGGCACAGTAGAACTCGCTGGCGTGGGGACTTTTAAGCTCCCTCCTCTCAGTGCTGACTCAGACACATTGTCATTTAGACAAAGTGCCAGCTACGGGATTTGATTTGAAAGGGAGCGAGAGATAGAAGATAGAAAGTGAGCAAGGTACAGTTGAGGTAGTTCTAGTTCTGGAGAGGAGTTTTGACCGCATGCAGATGTGTGGGAACTGAAGGCCGGCACTTCCGCTCATCTAGAAGTCTGCAAATCTCATTGTAATGCATGTATTATGGATAAAGGGAATTGGAATAGTGTGATAAACAAGACTCGTACACAAACTACTTTCTACTAGATGTGGTTTTAATTCAACTCACAGTACATTCTACAGATGCACACGTGTTACATCACCTTGATACAACATATTCTGGTAATACCTCCTCTTAAAAATGATAAATTGGTCCTAAAAATATAGAAAGAAACAAAATTTAAAGTCACCAAAACTGTACATTATTAAAAATTCACTTAACATCACATTTGGTTCTTTTTTTTATTTTTTCTTCCTTTTTTTTTAAAAACAGCCGTCCCTTTAAGTTTAACAGGGAACATCAAAAATGCATTTCCTATCAACCGATCCGAGTTCAGTGTAAGAAATTAGCTTAAATAAAACCCAAGTTGTGAAGACATCCTGTGGCGCTGCAAACACCTCAACCATGCTGTGTCTCCATTGGCCCTCATACAGCGTTAAAACCAAAACGGAATGTAATGATGCACTGTGTGTACTCGTGCCTATTATGTCAAACGCACCACCAGCAGACAGTCAATCTGGTCTAGTTGGAGACAACGTGGAAATGGTCAACAGTGGTTTGTTTGTTGGTTGGTTTCTGGGGAAAACTGCATTGAGCTTGGGGTTGAAGCAAACATATCAGTTGTCGAAATGATCACACCAATGCTGTGGACTTCATTTCTGTTTAAAGATTACACATAATTTAAACTAGTTAAAATTGCGATAGCATTAATTCAGTCTATTGGTGTATGTGACACATCATCCGAATGTCCATTTCGCAAACACTACCAGGACTGCTGTCTTATGGAAGGGGACAGTGAAATACAACGCTATAATCCATACAGATATTGTTAACACTAAACCCTTCAGTTTCAAAAACCAGTGTCCTTCACACAGCAGCAGATGTGAGTGTATGTACTGTGTGTGCACGTGTATAAAAGTGGAGGTTAAACGTCTAATTATGTGACATGAAAAGGATAAAACAGTAATTTTTATTTGTTTAACTTGCCTTTTCATAAATCATCTAGACATCTCTATAATGTTGTCTGTACACATTCACTACAAGCTATTGCTATTAAATAATCCCAGCTATGGTAATCTTTATATATTTATATATATAGAATATAGAATAAAAATATATTGAGCAAAAAAATTACTTCTAAGACCACATTACATTACATTTTCCATTGAACGGGGTAAAAGAAGGCCCAAGCTCGTTTTTGTGAGGAGACGCGGTCAGGGCTGGGCTAAGGAGGTCCGTTGAGCAGCTGGGGGAGTTTGCACCAGCGGGGGATCAGCCCCCTGACATGAAGCATTACAGTCTCACAACAGCCAGGTCCTGAGAGCATATGTGGCAGGCTAGACCACTGCCCTGGGTAAGACACCAGGCCTAGGAGAAGACCACAGAAGGCTTCTACACAGGTGACGATACACCAAGGAAGGGAGAGGCTCGCCCCACCCTCTCTGGGATTAGGAATGGGGGTTCAAACAACTAGGGCTCTGGGGCCCTATAAGTGGGGTCAATATAGGGGACAATGACAGACAAATAACCAAATCTATACATATATACCTATACATGTAAGAATACAGGCAGCTGGAGGGGGTCTCCAGACAGACAGACAGTCTTAGTAGTAAATAGATTGGAGCTGCAGCCAGCGGCCTATAGCTACACCTTCGGAGGGGGCGTTTGGGGATCCTACTTGTCCTTGTTCTCGTAGAACTCCACCCAGCGGCTCTCGAAGAAGCGCCTCATGGAGTGGCCGGCGATGCCCACCTCAGACGTATCCTCGTTGAACAGTTCACAGTTGTTAAACACCAGCTGGGCGTCTGCTGCAAACTCCTCGCAGGTGCAATAGCTGCCACGAGAGAGGCAGTGTTATGTCTCCAGTTTAGAGTTTAGGCAACACATTCTACCATGTAAACGGTTGAAGGCTATCTAATGCGCATGCCCAGTCTTACGGCTTGTGTCGTGTCGGTGGACTATTCTGCAGAGCCACCGTTATGCATGCATTATAAGAACGGTACAAAGTCTGGACAACAACTGCGAGGCACGCAAATAAGAGAACGGAGTTAAGACCAGCCAGCTACTGTCAGCATTCCCAATTACGTGAATTAGAAATCCTTCGATTACCTGCTCCTGTACTTTGAACAGCAGCTCATCATCATCACTACAGTAGTAGAGAGCAACTAAACACATCTCACCCTCCCTGGAGGAGCTTCTCCCTCATGGTGAGGAAGTCCATGGGATTCTTGATGATCCGCCGGTAGCCCGGCACCAGGCGTGGATTGACCGGCTCCAGGAAAGGCCAGGCGTCGGCGTGAGCCTCCATCTCCATCAGGATAATCCTGGCAAGAAAGCAGCCGTTAAAGAGACACGAGGAGTTTGTGGACAGACAATGAGCCACAGGAATATTGTGCACAGTGATACAATGGTGTCCTGAAATCACGAGTGTGATTCTAGGTTCCGTTGCACAGCCATACATTCTTAACGAGTTGGAATAGAAATGTTTTCCTTGTGACTCCTTTGTAGCATCACTGTAATGTATGCAGCTGGCGTGGGCAACAGGACGTACTCGCAGTAGGTCAGGTCAGGCTGATTGCGGGTGGTCATACGGCGACGCTTGGCTGGAGAGTAGCCGGTGCCCCCGGCGTCGCCCGAGTAACGGGAGGACGAGGACGACTGGGGCGGCGGCAGTGGAGGAGTTTCCTTGTGCCGCATCGCCATGCTGAGGCCTCCGCGCCGCGGGGGCACGTCTTCGTCAGAGCTGTCGTCCTCGTATCGCCTCTTCTTCACCCTCGCGCGCTTCTTGCACGTGCGCGGTGCCTCGTCGTCCCCCTGAAGGACCAATACAATTAAAACACACACAGAGAGGACAGAGGAGGCCAGGGCGTTTCCCTGGCAACTCAGTCTCTTCTAGAGAGGGCTCAAGCTACGGCCTGGTCTACACGTACACAGGTTTTTCTTGTTACAAATAAACCACTCCGGTGTGGTTCCAAGTGCTGTACACGGTCTTTGTGTAACATTCTCCGTGACAACACAGGTAGCTCCGCGCCATTATACATGTCCACATGCTTTATAATATCTTTAACAGATTCATGTGGGGAGAGCGAGGGAAGATTTTCCAAGTTAATCACGGACATCTCGGCCAGGTAAAGATACAAAATAAAAAAGGATGCAATGACGGGTTGAAAATAAATAAAAGCTGCTTGGGGCGGCCATTGTTAGACAACCGTGGACATTATTGGCATTTGTCATTTAAATGTATTAAAAACAAATAAAACAAGCCACGTCTACAGGTGAACAATGACAAGGGAGTCACCCTGGACCGAGCGAGAGTACATCTTTAGTGACACTGTTTTGCGTGCACACGTGTGGACCGGCCATGAGCGACGAGAGTGCTGACCTTGGCGACACAGGTAGGACAAAACCAGTCTCCTTCAGGCACCTGCGTGACCTTGGGTCTCAGGCAGTACATGTGGCAGCCGCGGTCACAGCCGTCGCACAGCAGCAGGTACTCATCGTTGTCCCCCTTCCTGCACACCTGGCACGTCTGGTGAACAGGGACCCAACGGCAGGGCTCGTTAGCATCCGTTCAACCCTGCAGTGCTTTATGGGCCGCCATCAATCTCTGATCACAAGCCGTTCAATCACAAGCAGGTGTGTTGGGAGCACCATGCAGGACATGTGGCCCCTCCAGGACCAGGCTTGGGAGCACGCGCACACACACACACACAGAGTGGCTGGATGCGAGGCTCTCACCACTTTGACCAGGGATCTCTCCCAGGCGATGGCCTTCTCCAGCTGCAGCAGGCAGAGGCACAGCTGGGGGGCGCTGCGGCAGCGGTCCAGAGCCTGCCTCCACGTCCGCAGCCTGGGGGTGATCTCACTCTCCAGACTGGCAGGGGAGACGGGGGACAGGTTAGTAACCAAGCCAAACAGGCCAGCTGGAGGCCGGGATGGGGGGTCTTGCCACCTACCTGATGACATCCATGGGCTGCTCCTCCCCGGGCGTGGGCGTGAGGGGCGCCAGGCGCATCACGTCCGCAGGGTTCCACAGCGGCTCCTTCAGGTAGCGCCTCTCGATGTTCCTCTCCAGGTTGGCCAGCCGCAGCACCGCCAGGTCCACGGGGTGCGTGGCGACGCGCGGCAGGTCCGACCACTCCTTCTTGGTGCGCACGATCCAATCGTCGCGCGGGTCCGCGTCGTGCTCGTAGTACAGGAGGTCGCCGCGCGTCGAGTCTGGCTCGGGGACCGTGTAGGCCTGGGGGGGGGGTTACATTACAGAGATCACACTCTCAAGTCAAATCCCCTGACAAAAAATATGCATTTCCAGAACAAATCACCAGAACTATGTCTGTGAAAAGGAGACAGAAAACATGGCAACCAACAAAAACACTGAACATTTTATAAATACAATTTGAGGCATGATTTGACTCAAAATAACCGAATTCCCTGACTTTCCACGTCTGGAATAGTCCAGTAGGAACCCTGACAAGTCATGACGACGCTTGCTTCTCGGACTACAGCATTCTAACCCATTGTTAATTTGATTATCTAATACCACAATACATATTTGTGAGAAGGGTCATTCAAATAGTCAAATTTGACTAGTAAAGAAAACATGCATTTCTTAACATAATTTACCAGAAATTCTCCTACGGGTGTTTCTGAGATCGGATCCATGTCACTGTTTGCATTCTGAGGAGCCACCTAGGGAAACAAGAACGTATTCATGATTTTTCACATTATGTGGCCAAAACATAAGCAACCTTTGCCACCATTTGGACATTTGATGCAACTGCAACATAATAGCCCATTATTAAAGTCTGCAACTTCGTACGAAATATGCTTACCACACAGTGACTTAAATAACTTTCCAATGCTGTACTTGCTGAATAATTGAGCTGTGGGTTCTTACCTTGAGGTGGAGGTCAGCAGCAACAACACGCTTTTCCAGGTCCTCTACCCACTGGAGGGCGCTGATGTCAGTCTCAAGGGCTCTCTCCTGTACCAGCCAGGGCTGCTGCAGAGCCTCCATCAGAGTATCCCCTACCTCCACCTTCACATGGAAGATCGGGTCTATTGCACAGGAGAAGCACAACGTCAACACGAAGGGAACGTACCGGAGTCACAACCACAAGTTGAGAGCCCTTTCTGAGTTATGAGACCCCCCCCCCACCCCCCATTAGACCACTTACCGTTTACGGGCTTGGTGCACATCTCAGACAGGCTCTCCATGTGCTTGGCCAAGTGCTTGTGGAGAACCTTCTCTCGGACACCTCTTGGATGAAGGGCGTGCAGGGTGGCCTGGAGCTCATCTGCACCCTGGATCCACCACCAGCCACGCACCATGCCTGGAAGGGCACACAACACACATCACGGATGGAAAGGACTCACACAATAGCTCTAACTCACATTGCAGTCTCAAGCCTATGTACAGCCTATATTTCACATGGAAACACCCTCCTCACCCCAGAGCAGGGGAAAAAAACCTCCATTTAAAACCCCATGGGGAAGAAAAGGGAAGAAACCTTTGGAAGGGAGCAGAGAGGGAGGAATCACTCCTCCAGGACAGCTAAGATGCAATACGTGTTCATAGGCAAACAAGATTTAGCAAAAACACTTTGAATGATATGTAATATGCAAGTTCATTTGAAAGAATATAACTATCCACTAAGGATGTGTGCGATTTGTTGGTTAAACGCTGGAACGTCTGTGCCATAAATACTAGTCAGATAAACTTAGTTTTATTTATGTTTTGGAAGCCTCTCCTGCCTCACAAAATGCACATGAAACACGCAAAACAATCTGTTGATGCTACAAGTGAGTTAGTAGCTCTTGATTTTACATGCGTTCTGGTTCCTAGTAGAGAGGGAGTGGGGACAACTCTAAACGCGGCATACTTTGATGTCACCACTTGCTGAACTTTGCAGCATCATGCATCATCCAAAAGAAACATATCGAACGAATCTGGATTCACAACCTCTGTTTTCAATGAAACCTTACAGTACAACTGCATTTAATATTGTTACAAATTAAAAGTCAAAAAGTCAAAATTCCTGACAGTGTGATCACATTTGTTCAAGTACATTTTGGTAGGCTAAATTAGCTATGGTATGCAAGTTCACTAAGCTATAATTACGCTTTTCGGCAAAGCCAATGCAGCATACAGATGATGTCACAAAGAATCAATATAAAGTGAGTTTCATAACACTCTACTCCAGCTGAACAACAGGGCTATATTGGCCACTGTTGCACCGTAGGCTTCTGTAACTGTAAAAGCGGTCTGATTATTCTTTTTTTAATATAAATTAAATTAGAACGTGATCTCCACTCCACAAACAGCCGATCGACATGTGCAGGTAGGGAGAGACCTGCAACTTTTAAACACGCCGACAATGTTCAGCCTGATTTAAATCAATGTTTTTTTTTATTTTTTATAATTTAGTCTAAATTGTCATTTTCGTTTAAGCGACAGGGTTAGTCGCTCGGAACGCTCGATGACATACATTATCCTTCTGTTAGGACTATCCGCTGGACACGTCTATGGTGTGATTAGACGGGGCTTACAAGCAGGAATGGGCTTGACCACCAGCTGTGTGAAGAACTGCTGCTCCAGCTCCTGGAACACTGCGTTGGTCGGGCGGCCGCGGCGTCTGGCCGCAGCCGCCCGGGCACCCCGCCGGGCGGGGCTGCTGCCCCTGCTGCCCCTCCTGCGCCGGCGGCAGGGCTTGGCGGGGCTCGGCGTGGGGGCGGGCGGAGGGACAGCTGCGGAAGGGGGAGCGGCGGAACCATCCTGTGGAGCTGCTGGGTCCACAGGCAGCGGGCCAGGCTGGAGCGGCTCCAACTACAGAAGGGTGGGGGGGGGAGAGGAAGCGTGACTGAGCTGGCCAATGGGGTTGCTGCTGCGCTGTGCAGTCCCCGCCACAGACGGCAATGACGCCTTTACAGTAGATTAGACAGTGGAACGTTCTCATGCACAGCGCACCAGTACAGTACGTTACACACAAATAATAAGGACCGTCTCCCTCCACATCAACGGCATGCTTTAAGTGCCGTCAAGGAAACGCCTCATCGTTACTCCCGCCCACGAGGAGCCCAATGGAGGCCATACCTTGAGGACGGGCAGAGCGGGCTTGGTGTCCGTGCAGGGCGAGGCGGGGCTCTGGGGCTCCGTCAGAGAGCTGGAGTCACACGGCTCTTTGGGCAACAGGGTGAACCACTGGCCCTGCTTCACCGCCGTCTCCTTCACGCTGTCCTCCGGCCGGTGGCCCTCGGGGGCCTCCCCTGTGGCCGCGCCCTCCTGCGTGTGGCTGAGCCACTTCTGGAAGGCGGTCTGGGTGAGGTCCATGGTGCTGCCGGGGGAGCCTGGCCCCTCTTCCCCGGCTGACCGGGCGCTGCTCCTCCGCCGCCGCCGCCGGATCTTGGCGGTGCGCAGGTGGAGCAGCACCTCCGGCTTGATTTTGCGGGGCCGGCCGCGACCTCGGGGCGAGCCCATGAGGGGGTCCTCCTCCTCGGAGGGGGAGGCGGTCTGGGACTGGGCGGTGGGAGGAGCAGAGGAGGTCGGGTCCGGAGGAGGTGCGGGGGGAGCAGGGGTCTCCTCCACCTTGGGCTCCTTCTTGAGGAGGGTGATGGGCACCTCCGCTACAAGCACCTCCTGTGAAGCTGGTGGGCACAGGTGGGCACGTTATGGGCGCTAGACAAGGAGAGGGGGCTGTGTCGTGTCCGCACAATGTATTCCCACTCACTCAAGAGCTCCTCTGGCCCCTCAACTAGGATCCCGCCAAGGTGAGGTAAAGCCAAGTATCTACGGCGGAATCGATCCTGGCCCAGAGTCACAGCTCGCATGGAATGAGATGACTGCAGCAGCTTCTTCCGGAAGAAAGCTTGCCGCTGTGAAGCAGGCGGAGTTAGAGAAATGCGCTTACTGCACAGACATGTCCAAATCCACAAGACCCTGGTGTGTTGCTGACAGTGTGTTGATCGAGCCTTACCTTTGTTAGCTTATCTATCTGCCTTTCCAGTTCTGGAACGCTGGCGTTTGCAGGACTCTCGCTCTGCAGCAGAGAAGACCTGATGTTTAGTTACAGCGTAAGGATTCATTACAGCCTTAAATAGCGTTAAAGGTGGATTTGGGAATGCGAGAAGCATTGTTATTTGAACAGTCAAAACAAAAACACCTCCAATGCCAATGGGGGCATCCGTAGAAGCTCCACCCCCACAAATAACACCCACAGGATAGGGTTGTGAAGTGCAGTTTGCACTACTGTGTGCTTTTATTTACAGAGCCACGGTTGTGCAGAAACCCTGCACATTAACAGACCACATACACATATTTACCAAAAAAGGTAGTTGTTGAAATCATATGACCCAGATAAAATGGTAAACATTACTCCACTACAATAATGACATACTTCGCTGTTCTTGGGCTCCTCCCTGCGTGAACGGCGGCTGCTTTTGTCAAGAATGAGGCTGCCGTCCTCCACTGTGAGGCTCTCCTCCTCTGCCACTCGCGCACTGCGCCTCCTCTCCTCGAAACATAGCTCCTCTTCAGAGCGTCCGGTACGACGTGCTAGCGCCGCCTTTAGCCTACGAGAAAGAAGAGAACGTTTAGTTAACGCTTTGACTTTCTACCACTAGAGGTCACTAAGCGCACCAGCATCTCAACCCAAAACAAACGCTTATTGGCCACACGTGCACAAACACGCACGCTCGGCCGAACCCAGATATTAAAACACATGTTTATAATGTACATTTAAAAAAGAAAAGAAAATCCTACTTGCGCAGCTTGCCCTCGATAATCCACTTGTTCTTTCTGTAGGTTGCCATGTTCTCCAGTGTGTTGTCAATGTCACTGAAATGACATGATGATACATGATGATGTTAAAGCAGTACTGTGGCAGTCAGTCCATAGACTAAAGGTAAGGAGATTAGGGCGGGGCACCACCACTGGTTTCCTAGAATCTGCACTGGTCCTATGGTCTTCAAGGGGAAGCACACAAATGTTTAATATATGGTCTTAAATTATCGATTTTGGGATTGTATGAATCGATATCGGCTCATTCAAATTTAGAGCTATTTTAATTGGAGAGTTGATTTTTTGAACCCATCCCTGAAAGAGATGTGAGCTTTCCTAACCTGGTGACAATATTGCTGCCGTTGAGCTCTTCAACCACGAAACCAAGGATGGCTGCTTTGGCGTCGGGGGGCAGGGCGTGGAACGTTTTGGTCCTCAGGGTGTTGCACACTTCAGTCTCGTAGCCATGGGATTCCAGAAAGATCCGCAGACCTTCAGAGACCGTGCTGCGCGTCAGCTCCATGTCCACCAACTTCTCCCCGAGTATCTTGACAGACTGCAAGTGGACCGACCACAGATTAAATGAGGGCTTAAAACTCTAAGACGCCAATTATAGGACTGAAAACACACTTCATTAATATGAACTACACATACACTAACATATGGTTTAGTCATACTTGTCATCTACCACGCACACACACCTGGTAATAACATGGCAGGCCTGGGTCGTGCAGGGCAGCCCCAAGCAGCTTCAACAGCAGGTCCTGCAGCTCTCCTTGGCTGCTGCCAATGCCGAGAAGGCCCTCTTGCAAGGTGGCCAGGCTGGGGACCTCCTTAGGAACATCCAGGCCGATCACCTTCCCGTAGCCGTGCAAGAACTCCACGACCGTCAGGCAGTGGGCGAAGGCTGCGCCCGAGAGCACCAGGCCAGGGACACGAGACAGCTCTGGCAGAGGCTGAGGGACGAGATGATCAAGGACATGGCTGACAAAGGCCTAGACAAAAATACTCTTCACAACAAACAAAAGGGGTGGCGTTAATAGCTTCCCACAGTAGCCCAAACCTCAGCCACACCTTATTGTCAATTCCTATAAACTCAAAGTGTCTACAAAAGTGTACGTGGCGGTAGGAGGAAGGGTAGAGGATCGTGTGAGCATATGAGCTCTGTAGAAGGAGGAGTGGAGAGGAGTGTGAGCCACTATAGGTGTTAGATGTGCTCTTGAACATATGAACCGAATGTTGAAATGTGCAATGTTTTTGTAATACCGTTTCTGGCCACCGGGGGGGTGGCCACAAAAGGAGGAGGAAGATTACACTGCAAGAAGAAGCATCTCACCTTGTGGTCAGTGAGGCACATGTCTTCGGTGGGCTTCTTCAACTCATCGGCGATCATCTGCTGTCTCTTGCGCTCCGCCAGGCGCTTCTGGGCCTGGGCCCGCCTCTCCGCTGCCCTCTTGGCAGACAGGGCGGCCTGCGTGGCCGCCTCTGCCTCTGCCTGGGCCTTGGCCAGGGCCTTGGCTTTGCTGCGCGCGCCCAACACCCTCTTGCCCTGCGCTAGCCTCTCCTCGTCCGTCTGCTGCACCGGCGGGGGGACCTCCGCCCTCCTCCGGCGCCCGGCCTTCTGGGACTCCGCGGGGGGGTCCGGAGCGGGCTGCTGGGCCTGCGACGCCGCCTGGTCCTCTGGGGCAGCTTTGGCCTCTGGGCCCTCGGGCTCCTGCTCCAGCTGAGAGACAGAACAGACAGTCAGGGATGAGGATGATGATGATGATGATGCATCGTCCTATGCGTGATGGATGTCTCCTTACCGTAGACTTTGTTTTCTCCTCCTTGATCTTCTTAACTTTGGCGTCCTCTTTCCGCTTCATTCTTGCCTAGGTGAGGAGGACAAGAGTGAGTTTCTGCTGCTGGAACAACACAGGATTGACTGGTGGAATAAAGTCTGTGTTGGCCAACCTTCCTCTTCATTTTCTTCTTGATCTTAGCAAGATTCTCCTTGTCTTCCTCCGTTAGGGCTTCTGCACGGGGAGGTCAACAGTGAGGCACAAGGCTTTGATGAATCGCACCCGTTCAGTCTCTCCAAATCACACCCAGCTCTTCCCGCAGCATACGCCCACTAACCTTTGGCCTCCAGCCTCTTCAGCAGCTTGGCGTCCACCTTGCTGAGAAGGTCAGCCATCGTGGGTTTCGGAGGCCTGCCGGGGCGTCGGGCTTGGCCGCCCCTTGGGCCCCGAACCCTGCGGGGCTTCTCCTTGTCTGGGTTGGGAGGGCGACCACGCCTCCCGGTGATGGCCATAATCATGGACGGGACCTCCTCGTTGGCCAACAGCTCCCACTTCTTGCCCTGTACAGCCATCATATGAAACAATGAGCGACAGTGGAGGCAAATGACTCGATGCGTTGTGCTGCCGAGGGAGAAAAGGCGCCGACCTCGGGGGTTTCTCTCTCCTCGTAGAAGTCTCCGACGGGCATGCGTGGGCTGAAGCTGAAGTGCTCCCTGGTGACCACACCGTCCTGGTGCCTCTTCAAGTACTGAGGCAACCAGGGGGAGAAGAGAAATGTTATGGTGCTGCGTGGGTGATTGGAATGAGACCAGAATGTACACGGGGAGGTCGGCAGTGCTGTTGTACCTTGATAATTTCTGGGAACTGCTTCATCCGCCTCCCACATGGAGTGTAGTACCAGGTCTCCCCCTTCATCCGGTTCTCCAGCTGCTTCACATGGATCTCTCTGCGCCACCTACAGTCACGACCAGTACAGGGCGTAACGTTTATGAACAACCCGTGGCACATTGACACGCACAGTAGGGAACAACAGCAGGCAAATAACAGGAGGCGCTGTTAATTATTCATGCAAATAAACAGATTCAATGTGGCCAGATAGTTGAAGGCCTTTAAGCACTTTCCTGAATGCATTATAAAAGGCAGCATTACCCGTGGAGCAGTGGGAACTGGACCTGATCTTCTGTCGCGACCCTCCGCCTGTTACCTTCACCTAATGGAGGATATGAGCCCAGGCATGTATTAAAAGAGCATATACTAAATACTCCTTAGTTACTGCAACAATACATCACGATGAACAAAAAAAATGAAAGATGAAATAAACTAAATGTTAGGTGCCTATATATCCCCTAGTTTAATGTTTGTTTCAAACGAATTGAGAGCTTAAGAGAAAAGCGTGTGAATGTTATTTAAGGAGTGCAAATTGCCGTGTTATGAGTGCAATGATTTAACCGCCACAAACGGGAAGAAAAAAAAAAAAGTATGAACCTGCTGTAGAACTGTCATCTCCATCGTTGTCCTCAACATCATTGGTTGCGGTTTCAACATTTTGCTGAGGCAACTTCACCGCATTTCCTTCATGGGCTTGTTTCCTGGCCTTTTTGGGCTTGCTGGGTTTCTCCTCCACCACGCTATCGTCAGCAGCTCGGGCCAGGACCGCTTCAATAATGGCTGCGATTGGGTCAACTTCTTCTGCGGGTCGCCCCGCCTCTCCGTTGACGCTGGATGCTTCCTTGACGTCCTCTTTGACGGACTTCTTCCTTTTCCTGCCTGCTCCATTCTCCTTTGCTGCCGCAACTCCTTGGTCGCCTCCTTCTCCGTCGGGTTTCTTTGTCTTCTCTGCCTTTGGGGTTCGAACCCTGGACTTCCGTTGCCGTGGGGTCTGGGACACTAGAGGAGGGGGGCAGTAGGTTGAGGCTTCCTTTCTCTTACTAGGTAACACCTTTACTGTTATTAAGAACAACATCAAGCAAAGAGGAATTACACATACCTGGTGTGGAAGCAGCTTTAGGAGCTCGGGGTTTTCGTGGCTTTCCTGGGGTTTTCACCGGGCGTGCGTGAGCTGATGGAGGTGGAGCAGTAGCTGGCGGCAGTGGAGGCAGAGAAGGACTCTCCGCACAAGCTCCGATACTGGCGGCCATCTTTAAAGTGAAGGGCGCCACGGTAACGGCAAGGTTGGCAGCGTCCGGCATATCGTGAGCAGTTTCCTCCCGCTCTGCATTAAGAAGGTGTTTCCAACAAAGACAATAATCTTAAATTGTATTCACAGCGTGCATTAGTAGAATTTAATGAAGAATATCTACTGAGAATTTATATCAAACTAAATTTATCCTAAATAACAAGGTTTTACCAAACTGAAGTTCAAATCATTGGAACGTACCTTGCCGGCATAGCTGAGGTGGTCCGAAAGAGCATGTGACGGAAGCATCGTTCTGGGACGAGTCCAAAACAGACCCGTCTATCAGAGACGTATTGATGAAGGAAGACTCCAGCATGGATTCCAGAGCGCTGGGATTACTGTCCAGTGTCTGTTCTGCCTGAGAGCCATCTTCTGCTCGGCTGTCATCCACCGAGGCGCTATCCCCGATCGTGTCTTCGCCCGCACCAGAGCTGACGTCGCAGCTCGTCGAGATCTTGAAGCGCGTCGAGTCACCGGCGCGCGCGCTGTGGGCGTCAACGCTGGTGTCGACTTCAAATCTAAAGGTGTCGTCGAGTCTCGAGTTATCGTTTGACCGCCACGCTTCGCTGAACGACGAGCCGTTGAACTCTTCTTCTTCTTCGTCTTGCATCCCACTGCCATTGAGCTGGGAGGACGCTGAGAGGGAACCCATATCCTCGGAGTCCTGCAGGAGGCTTTGCTCTAGTGGTCTGGCATTAGCCGGCCTGTTGCGGAAGGTCTCGTCGGCAGAGACGACAGCCTCCTTGGGTTTCTCTGACAAGAGCTGGAGGGGCGGGACCTCGGGGGGGTCCGTGAAGGACAAGCGAGGAGTCTGCAGCGCAGCGGCTTCCACCGGCCACAGTGCCCCCGCCGTGGCCCGCTGAGGCCGGGGAAGACTTTTCCCCGCCTGTTTAACGGGAGAAGAGACGCTCTCTTCCCGGTCACCGCCGCTGGCAAAAACCTCCGGCTCGTGCGGCGACAGAAGCTGTGCGCCGACGTCTGGAGGAGGCCGGTCTGACGGAGCAGAAGGCCGGCTCAACGGAGAGGCAGTGGCAGGAGGCGTAGACACCAGGGCTGGGGGAGCGGCCGTACGGGCGTTCAGAGCGTCGGCGGTTGCCGGAGGTAGGGAAGAACGAATAGAGGCCGTGACGCTCTGGCGGGCGGTCTGGGAAGGTAAAGTCACGTCCTCCTCTGCAGAGGACACAGCAGACGTCAGAGCAGCGCTGGAGTCTACACCAGGGGCGTGTTGCTGAGGCAACAGGGGTCCGGACAGGGGCTGTCTGGAAACCAACAACGGAGGCGCCGGTATCGGGGAGCCTCGTTCGGGTGGCGCCGGGCGCAGCGGCCAGCCACCGGGCACGGCGAGTGCGGCGGCAAACTGTGCCACGGAAGGAGCGGCGGACGCCGGTGACTGCGCTGCAGCCACTTCGGGGGGGAGGCAGGACCTCAGGGGTGGCGGCCGGGACATCTCCACCATCTGCTGGAGAGCAGAGAGCGAGTGGGTGCTCACCGCCGCAGGAGACAGCGGCGACTTGGTCTGCTGGGGTACGGAGACCGCTGGGCCTGAAGGGGACACTGGAGTGCGGGGCGTGCCGTCTATCAGCGGCGGGGGCGCCGCTAGCTTTGGAGGGGACGCGGAGGAGGACAGAGATGCGACCGACAGCAGGTGGGCGGAGCCAGCAGGGGGTGGCCGGAGGGCCTGCACCGTTGAAGGCGGCGAGGAGAGTCTGTGAGGAGCAGAAGCCAACGCGGGGGGCGTTGAGACTCGTGGCGGTGTAGACGCCGAGGCAGGGGAGGAAGCCACAGGGGGTCCCTGGGCAGACACGGAGGGAGGAGATGCGACGGGGGCCGCCGACAGCCGAGGTGGCGTTTGGGCGGTCGCTGAAACTGCTGCGGGAGATGGAGAGAGGTGAGATGACATGGAGAGGGCAGATGCATTCACTGCTGGCTCCCTCGCTGGGCTAGCCATATCTGAGGGCTGCCCTGGGACATGGGGTTTGGACTGGGAACAGTCACCTTTAGGCAACCGCTGGGCAACTGATGCTCTTTCCATTCCATTATTGCTTTTATCAACCTCCTTCAAAGAGTCATTCACACACCCTAAGAAAGATAGAGTAAAGGATTGAGCCTACTCTTAACATCAAAGTAAAAACTAACAGACTAATAGACTCCAAGTAATAATTTGTTCCCTAAAAGATATTAAGAATCCCATTGGGCCCCTAATGTTTTTTTTTTATAAATAAAATATTGTGCTTCA
>JAODVN010000022.1:1808902-1819222 GCA_025434125.1 Chologaster cornuta
TAGGGCAATCACACGCATGCGCAAAAAGGCGCGAATCGCTAACTAGTACGGCGTGCATGGTGGGGAAATATTTTAGTGCAGGCGCTTAGGTGTTCATGTACCAAACAATGGGGGCCTTAAGAGCAGTGGGTGGGAGGTGTAGTTTGCCTTTTAATTCAATTCAGTAGTTTCACAGTTCTATTAACTACGATTCCCATACTAGCGTTTGTTCTATGCATGTTTGGCAATATGGCGTCTTATTGAAACGAAGACAAGTCGCAGATTTTCTTCATTATAAATATACAAGGTTTGCTATAACATATATGCGTTTGAATTGCATACGGGCAAGTGCTTTCAACGACACTGTTTTTGATTAAATTAAGTGTATACGGTTAATAGCACTTACTTGCTAGTTTTAAAGTAACTGAGGTTACACTAGTACCGTACTGTACACTAGCGTACTAGCAGTACGGTAACACACAGCAAGGAGATCGCTTGAGGATCACTGACTTTGAATTAGTTTTGTTATCTATATTGTATACAGTGCATTATTGGGTTATAATATAATAATGGGTTTTGTTGAATTACTATTTTATTCTATTAATTTGACCGACAATGCCCTCTAATCATAGCTAATGGACTTAGGCACGGTGCGTATCAACACTGATGTGTGTCAGTACGGTGGATGATGAGGTACCTGACACAACGCAATTTAGCCACAGGTTTTATTCAGCATAGCATACAACAAAACATCCATTCCCGTCTAAATAAACAACTGTTTGCTGCTGATGTTTTTCGAGGCACGGGACACAGCTAACATTCGTTCTGTTTATGTGATTTAGATGGCAGGTGACTCTGTTGAAAAGAAGGAAACAGAACCCGTGGCGACAAAGGACAGAGAAAGAAAACGGAGTCGTTCACGAGAACGAGATCGTAAAAACTCCCCCACACGCAAACGACGATCCCGTGAACGAAACCGTTCCAAATCTGCAGAAAGGTACCAAATTAATCATACAGTATAATTGGAAATAAACGGACCCACTAAAGACTTGAACAACAGAACCATTATATTACCTATTGGTGTATTTTGTTTTCTCACTTTCCATCATAAGAGGACAATCATTGGGAAAAGTGTTTATTTTTAGTTGGCTATGTACTATATTATTTCATTTTTACAGAGATCGGCGATTAAAAGACAAAGAGCGCGACCGGGAAAAGGACAGAGATCGAAGTCGGAAGGACAGAGATAAAGATGGCCATAGGCGTGACAAGGATCGCACCAAGAAGTCTAGGTGCTTATACTACAATTCTTACAGTATATTTTCTACTTGGGAGTGTCCGCTGGATGGATGTCAGCGGCCAATGCCACAAATTTTAATGTTATATTGTTACCTGTGTGTACCAAGGTATTGTGTGTGGGTGTGTATATATTTCAGCTGTTAAATATAAACCAATTTTCTTTAAAAGAAGTACATCACCAAAGTCAAAAGATGGCAAAATAAAGAGGGAGAAGGATATCAAGGCAGACGATGAGGAAGAGGAAAGAAAGAAGAAAGACAAGGTAAGATTTGAATTTACGTACACGTTCTTGCATGCAAATTACATTGTCACTGTGTTCTCTGCCTGAGTGTTAAATCTATTTCATTTTTACCGTAAGCCTCTGGCAGTCTTCTGAAATTCATAGAACCACGGTTACATAGGCAACTGTCATTTTATATTGCTTCCCTGCAGGTCCAGCCACTATCTCTGGAAGAGCTTCTTGCCAAGAAGAAAGCAGAGGAAGAAGCAGAGGCAAAAGTGAGACGAGTCTTCATCTCACTAGTTCTATCTCATTACACTTGGGAAAACAAACTGACCATTCCTCCCATTTACTATGTCCAATTTCAGCCCAAGTTCCTGTCCAAGACCGAGCGGGAGGCCGAGGCCCTGAAACGAAGAGAGCAACAGACAGAGGAGAAGAAGAGGATGATTGAAGATGAGAGGAAGAAGAGGCGGGTATTCCAAGAGACGGGAAGAAAAATGATGGGTGTGTGACAGGCCTGGCACTCAGTGTAATCCCCAACATGTCACCACAGCTGTGTGTGCTTTAGCCTGACAGAATCCCTGTGTCAACAGAGGACCCCCAGGAACGAGACCGAAGAGAGCGGAGGGAGCGTATGGACCGAGAGAACAACGGGAATGAAGAGGATGACGGAAGGCAAAAGATCAGGGAGGAGAAAGATAAAAGCAAAGAGCTCCATGCCATCAAGGTTGGTCTTCACTGGGAGGGCAGGGTGGTTGGTTAGAAGTTCATGTTTGAAAAAGAAATGCGGCCATTTAATTTATTATTTATTCTACTGTATGATATGAGTGCTGTTTTTTGTCATTATGTAAAAATATAGGCTTATTACCACGTGATTGTTGTGTGTGTGTATGTATACATTTATACATACACACACATTATGTTGTCATTCTAAAAAGGCATTATAGCTATTAGCTATAAACTAACATTTTGTATTTTAGCGCAGGTACTTTTTATAAGTACTATATCCATCCATCCATCGTCTCCCGCGTATCTGGAGTCGGGTCGCGGGGGCAGCACCTCCAGCAAGGAACCCCAAACTTCCCTATATCCCATATACAAATACAACTCTGTGATCCTCCAAGTAATCTTGAACCATTGATCTCATCAGGAGCGTTACCTGGGTGGGCTCAAGAAACGTCGGCGCACGCGTCACCTGAACGACAGGAAGTTTGTCTTCGAGTGGGATGCTTCCGAAGACACGTCAGTTGACTACAATCCGATGTGAGTCTGTGTGCGCGCACGTAAGCTTGTTTTGACCTCGGCGTTGTTGCCATGTTTGGTTGTCATCAGCTGTGTTGCACCTGTTCCCCCAGCTACAAAGAGAAGCACCAGGTCCAGCTTTATGGCCGCGGCTTCATAGCCGGAATTGACCTGAAGCAGCAGAAACGGGACCAGTCTCATTTCTATGGGGATCTAATGGAGAAGAGGCGCACGTTGGAAGAGAAGGAGCAAGAGGAGTGAGTAATGCATTCTATTGGCAACCCTCACATCTGTTTTGCATATCTGTAAGAGCAGCGTTTAAGATTACCACTATTAAAGGTATAATCAGCTATTGCAAGCTAGTTGTAAGCGAATACACTTTTTGTCAAATTCAACAAATACCTCCTCGCATGTCGCTAGCTTACCGTTCTGTGTGCGTGGTGAAAACCTATTCTGATATGTCTACACAGCCCTGGCTCCGTAAATAGGAACATAAGGTACTTCTACACAGCCCTGGCTCCATAAATAGGAACATTATCAAAGTGGATTACACCGCTCACAACAACAAGCCATAGTACCAAGCTTTGCAATTTCTGCTTTACAATGTTCATCTTCCCACTGGGGCATCTTGACCAGCACTTTGTTAGCCCCTTCTCTGACCAGCCCATGCCCTGTTCTGCCCTGCCCACAGGGTGAGGTTAAAGAAGGTGCGTAAGAAGGAGGCCAAGCAGCGCTGGGACGACAGACACTGGTCTCAGAAGAAGCTGGATGAGATGACAGACAGGGACTGGCGTATCTTCAGAGAGGACTACAGCATCACCACCAAAGGAGGAAAGATCCCCAACCCCATCAGGAACTGGAAGGAGTACACGCTGCCCCCACACATCCTGGAGGTCATCGACAAGTGTGGCTACAAGGTCAGTATCTTTTAAGTCTAAAGGGTTATTTACATGGGAATTACAGATGCATATTGTTTTTCACGTTACCTGTGTAGTGCCGCTTCTATCTTATTTGGAAAATATATGTTCTGTGTGTGTTGCTGTATGTGCAGCCTTTATTAGGCTTTTGATCAATTAACATCACAGCATAGTTAATTGACTGTGCCTTTTTTTTTTATTCTTAATTTCCAGGATCCCACACCTATCCAGAGGCAGGCTATTCCCATTGGTCTGCAGAACCGTGACATCATCGGTGTGGCTGAGACCGGTAGCGGTAAAACTGCTGCCTTCCTCATTCCTCTTCTTGTTTGGATTACCACCCTGCCCAAGATTGACAGGTATGATCACCTATGCTCCCACGTTAACTGCTAACAATATGGGTTCACCATCAAAAGGTTTATCCGACCAATTTCATTGTTTAAACGCCACCTCTAATCCTCCTATGACTTTGATTACCAAAGACAGCGTGGCACACATGCTTTGTGTGGGGGCCACGGCTACAAGAGTCTGTAATAATATATGCAATGCGTCTGTTCCTGCAGGATTGAGGACTCAGACCAGGGTCCTTATGCTGTGATCCTGGCCCCTACTCGTGAGCTGGCCCAGCAGATTGAAGAGGAGACGATTAAGTTTGGTAAACCTCTGGGCATCCGCACGGTCGCCGTGATCGGAGGAATCTCCAGAGAGGACCAGGGCTTCCGTCTTCGGATGGGCTGCGAGGTGAGACGCACAGGCAGTAGTGGTCTGTGAGATAGACCAGTGTGACCATGCTCCCTTCATAAGACGCGTGCTTTAAGCGACACATTGCAGCTGGTTTTTTGAAGGGTTGGTGACTCACGGGGATTTGATGCAAATGTCGTCTTTGCGCTCTGACAGATTGTAATCGCCACCCCCGGTCGCCTGATCGACGTGTTGGAGAACCGCTATTTGGTCCTCGGCCGCTGTACATACGTGGTCCTGGACGAGGCCGATCGTATGATAGACATGGGCTTCGAGCCAGACGTCCAAAAGATTCTAGAATACATCCCAGTGACCAATCAGAAGCCTGACACGGACGAGGCGGAGGACCCCGAGAAGATGATGATGAACTTTGAGTCCGGCAAACACAAATACAGACAGGTGCGCTTTGCTTTTCGGGAACGGTGTTTTTCGCAGCGCGCCTCTTTGCTAGGCTGTGAAAGTCGGCAGTATTTCTAACCCCTCCCCCCCTCGTGCCCTCTTGTGTCCTGTAGACGGTCATGTTCACGGCTACCATGCCTCCGTCTGTGGAACGGCTGGCCAGGAGCTACCTAAGAAGGCCTGCCGTGGTGTACATCGGCTCTGCCGGCAAGCCCCACGAAAGAGTCGAACAGAAGGTCTTGCTCATGTCAGAAGGAGAGAAGAGGTAAGACCCGAGGCCCACGTCATCAGAAGCCCTTCTTAGTCGCCCAGTGTGACAATGCTCAATGCTAAACTGATATGGGCTGTGTTCGTCATGCAGGAAGAAGCTGCTGGAGGTGTTGTCGCGTGGATTTGAGCCTCCTATCATCATCTTCGTCAACCAGAAGAAGGGCTGCGATGTGCTGGCCAAATCTCTGGAGAAAATGGGCGTATGTCACTCTTGTCTTGTTATTTTGAATGTCGTCGTCATCGCGCTAACGCTGCTGAGATTCCGCCATCACGCGGGGGTAATTTGACACAATGTCCGTTTCTCTGCATTGCTTCCCCTCAGTACAATGCTTGCACGCTGCACGGTGGCAAAGGCCAAGAACAGAGAGAGTTTGCACTCTCCAATCTCAAGGCGGGAGCCAAAGACATTCTGGTGGCTACAGATGTGGCCGGTCGTGGTATTGACATCCACGATGTCTCCATGGTGCTCAACTACGACATGGCCAAGAACATTGAAGGTAACAGATCTGTTTCCCCCCCCCACTACTCCTGAAGCACATCTAATTATGATGAGAAGATGCATCTTTTCTGTTTCTTCTTTCCTTTATGTAAACATGTGCATTATGATATAGCTGAACCACTGCTATTTGACTCTGACAGCATACTGATGTTCTCTGCTCTACTTCCAGACTACATCCATCGTATTGGCCGTACAGGACGTGCTGGTAAGAGCGGTGTGGCCCTGACCTTCCTCACCAAAGAGGACTCGACCGTCTTCTACGACCTGAAGCAGGCAATCTTGGAGAGCCCGGTTTCCACGTGCCCCCCGGAGCTCTCCAACCACCCAGACGCTCAGCACAAGCCAGGAACCATTCTCACCAAGAAGAGAAGAGAGGAGACCATCTTTGCCTGACACGACAAGTCTTATTCTGTACATGTCGGACTCTACACACACAGCACTGGGGATTCAAATTTATTTCATCTTGTCCTCTCACTCAGCAGTATGTCAAATCAATTTTTCTTACTTTTTGTGACCTGTGTAGATTACTGTGGCGTAATGTTGTTCCTTTTCTGGTCTGAAGGTGGTGCTGTTGCTAACCAAAGTAGCAATTATTTGTTTAGCCTACTATAAACATCTGAATGGCTTATGAATTGGAAATATTATTGGCAGGATGTACATTCTGGCAGTTAAATGTGGATAATCGTGTACAGGTGTTGGTTCAGGATGTCTTGTATCCTCATTAATGACTACAATATCCTTGAAGATAATGTTGTTAGCCTTGCCTGCCTACTCAAAAATCCTCTAAAATACAGTCCAGACCACAAAGACGCGACATGATAAATATCACATACCGTACTTTTTTTAGTCAGATAAGTGTTGGATGTTTTGTTTTTAATTTCTATTAAATTAAATTCCAAACATTTTCTTTTTGAGTTTTCAGAATTTTATAAATGTGTAGGGAACAATCACATTGAATTCCTACTTCTCAGAAACTCAGTTTGTTTTTGACCAATGCTACTATAAGGTAATTGTTTCTTACATTATAATTTAATCAAGTGAATACAGCAAGTTGAATGATGTCGATATTTGTTTTTATAATGGCCAATAACTGCACTCTTAATATAGATGCCCTTGATAGTAACATATGGCTATAGTGTTTAATGTCCGCAGAAGTAAAGCTGACAAATATTAAAAGTACATAAAATGTCATGTTTATTTCACTTAAGTCATATTTTGCGTAGCATTGTAAATCTATTTTGAAATAGAAAGCATTCTTTACAGCATCAAGCAGGAAATGTCTGATGACACATTTGCAAACTATTTTGATAAACGGAGGGAAGAGGCGTGTTTGGTCACAATAGCACGCGGTGGTTGTCTGGTGGATACGTGGATATAATTAGTGCAGTTATTGCATTACAAAGCAACCACCCCCCCCAAAAAAATAGTGCAAATCTTTTTCTGCTTACACAAAAGGAAGTCCAGATGGTCTAAGGCGTTTTAAGTCTTTCATTGTTAGGCTTCGTATTGCATACAGAAAAAGACGAAGAAACTAAATTATAACCCTTGTAAAAATTGTGCTTCAGAAATCGAAAAACTTCAACATTTAATTATCTGTTATTAAATTGGTCCGCTTTGAAAAACATACTCTGCCAAAATCCAATGGAAATATATAGTCAAGTAAGACATGCAGGGCTTAATTAAGTCCCCCATCCCTTTCTCATGTCAAAAATGCTATTTTATATAGTGGGGTAACAAATACTGAGCAGCAGTCAATATTCCATTCTTAGATCTATACTCAATATTCTGTAAACTTTCCAATTTTATTAATATATATTTCTCTTTTTTTTTATTCTTTTTTTGTTAGTTTTTTGCTTGATTATAGTTAAAGATTTGTGGAAAGTTGAATTGATGCATTTCACAAAGAGTGAGTAGCCCTAAAGACAAGACTATCACTACAAGACAAGGATAATCAGATTCAATGCATTACTACTAAATACTGAACTGTAGAAAACAATCAGGTTTCATGCAACACTTGCATAGAATTATTTTCTTTTTTTCCAAATCATGCAGTGATCCCCATTCCCCCCAGAAAATGTACAGAAAACTACAGATAAGTATACTTATGAGACATGGAAGCAGTAAACCAGTCAATCCAAAGGCAAGCTACCGACCCATGTGTGATCAGTGTCACAGTAAACACGCCATCGGCTCATGAACTAACAGCGCAGGAACAGAATGACATCACATTACAGTTGCTACAGCTGTTCTTCAGGAATGCAACATAAATATAGGGTGCTCTTTAAAGAAACAAATCAGCTGAGTCAAAATGTAATAGAATCAAACTTGCCTTTGCAGAGACACCTGAGGATCTGCCTAAGTTAAATTGGATCACTACTTGATTGTTTACCTGCAGTACAGACAACATGTTAAGGGTGCAGTGGTTTGGAGGTGGAGGTTTGTGTCACTGAGTGATGCAGTAACTTTAAATGGTCCATGGATGCTACAATCAGAAATGTGCTACAATCAACTTACAGGACACGGTTGTTTTGGAGACACCAGGTAGCACAGGAGGTCCAGAGGCATGCAATCTTACATTCGCTGGTGTCTGTAGCTGAAGTATTGTGAATGTACTGCAGGTGTTTTTGCGTACAGTGTGCGAATGTAAACAAGCAGTTTGGCGATTTCTCCAGTAAAAGTAACATTCCCTTATTAACTGGTTACATTCTCTGTGCAGATTTTACTTTTTTAAAGTGGTGTTTCAGTTATTTGTGCAATAGCAAGACCACTAATACTGTATATTGTACTGATTTAAACAAAACACTTACAGTTCCATCAGTTGCCTTCCAAAAAGAACTACCATGAAACACGGAGCAATGAATGGGTTCATACCAGCTAAACTAATGTCAAAATCAAATCAAGCATTAAGCTTTGATATTATCTATACACCTTTACCAAATATTAATTTCTGTTTCCAGTACAGATGTTGGATATTACTTTGTTTATCCAGATCTCAGCTCATATTCTTAGATGTCAATGTGCAAATAGTCTTAAAATAATAATCATATTCATACATGCAATAGTAAAGATACTTAAAATTCTTAGGAAGTTTAAGGCCTGTGTATGAGACATCCTGCAATAAAGAAACCTTAGGAAAAGCAGCTAAGTTTGAGTTAATATACCTTTCTTTTGCAGAGGTGAGTAGCCCTGTGGACCTTTCCGCTGTTAAAATTACTCTAAAGAGGTCAGCACATTCCCTTTGTTTAGTAAAGGTGGGAGTCTGGAAGATTGTAGTTTTAAATAGTACACTGCGTGTAAATATACATTTGTATTTGTGCACTTAATTAAAAGTGATCATTTTGATTCTGAGGCCACAAATGATTGAATTGTAAAGAGTTTCCCTCAAGCGGGGAGGGGTCATTTAGTAGCAAGGGGGATCTAGGTGCTAGGAAGTCCATGAGAAACAAATGTCATGTTAGCGACCATGAACTCGTCAATATTTGTTGAGGAATTCAGGACGGTTGACGTGATGTTTTGGCGCACACACTTTTAGGGTAGGAGAGTCGCAGGAGTCACCACGTGTATGCAGACGTTACATCTGAAAACAGTTGATGGCCCACGTACGAGCGCTTTGGCCTTTCTGGGAGGATGAAGAGTGCTCGTGTGTAGGCCGGGCGTGCATGCCGGAGGCCCTCAGTAGTTGTCTCGGGGCCAGGGACGGCTATGCTGGCGGTTGTTCCTCTGGTTGTGGCCCTGCTGCGCGTGGTAGAGCAGCCTGTCCTGTGACTCATGTCCATTGGCACTGTGGGCATTGCTAGTGTGCCCACGGTGCAGAGGGTATCTGTCCCTGTATGTGTGAGCATGGCAGGGGGACACATAGTCCTCCTCCTCCTCCTCCTCCTCCTCCCCCACCTCCTCCTCCTCCTCCTCCAACCCTTCCCTGTGGTGGTACGGGCTGCCCCTGCGCCCGCGGGACAGGGAGTCGCTGGCCTCATCGGATGGCATCAGGCTGTCCTGCTCCAAGGGCGAGCGGGCCTCCTCCCCTGGCTCCTCCTCCTCCCTCTCCACCTCCACCCCTGTGTGAGGAGGCGGCTGGTTCTTGTTCTGGTTCTGCTGCTGGCCGAGACAGCAGGAGGGAGAGGTGGGGGGGAGTAAGAGAGAGAGAGGGAGAGAGAGGGAGAGAGAGAGAGAGAAAACAAAAAAGCTCTCAGAAACCAGGCTTTTATTTTCTTTTTCTTTTGTTAAGCCGTGGTTCTCAAAATGAATGACCTGTGACCCCCAAAACAATGAAGTTGGGGTTGCGTACATTGAAATGCTTATTTTAATAGCAAACCATAACTGCATAGGCTGTTGTATCAATGACCACAAATACCCAATGGTGTGGGGCATATTGAGTTATGTCATATAAGGTCATTACTCTGACAAAATGTGTTTACTTGATGGCTGGTGTTTGACCTTTTCCTCTATTAAGAAAATTTGTCAATATCTTATTGTGCGTAACTTTGTCACTTTGTCAAAGTATCTACTAAATGTTATAAACTTATATTAAAAATAAAATACTTTTCTTTAGAATCATGAAATCATTTCATGACCCCATCAAAAGCAACTCCCACATTTGAGAACCACATCTATCAAAATGCAAACAGCTGGCTTTAATTTCCTAAGACATCACAGCAAACATACACAATACTGCAAACACTCAAACAGGATGTCCGTGAAACAGTTTAATGGATGGGGAATTCATATATTGTATTCCAAAATGTTAGTTTACT
>JAODVN010000022.1:1958226-1968619 GCA_025434125.1 Chologaster cornuta
CCCCCCCCCCCCCCCCCCCCCCCCCCCCCCCCCCTACAGAGCTCAGCTGTGTGTGTGTGTGTGTACGTGCTTGCGTGCGTGTCATCAGGCCAGAGAGAATAGATGAAGACATGCAAGAGAGAAAACAGCCAGGACAGGCATCATATAAGCAAGAGATGTGTGTGTGTGTGTGAGAGAGACAGACAGACCCATCACCCCCCCCCCCATATCTAACTCCTCTCCTCCCGTGTTAGTGCTGTTTAGTAGAGCTGTCTTTTTCAAGAACGCCACCCCGACGCGTAGAAAGCGAAAGCAAGGGGAAAATGGTTGTGTCGAGAATGGGGGTGTCACAGCAGATAAGCATCAGGCGCCGCTCCGTATTTATTATGTGCAACAATTTGACTAACCAGAGAATTTAGATTAATAACGTTGGGCCCCGGGAAGTAATTTCCTTTTGCGAAAGTGATTTACATGGCGCATCGCTAAGAGAACAGGCTCTCGCAGGCCTTTTTCCTTGTGTCAGCTGAAAATAATGACATTTAAAGCACCAACCAAGGTTAATAGGCTCCCTCTTTGGTTATGAACTTTTTGTGTACCCCTCGTGCCCCTCCCCCTTTCCTCGTCAGAATCAACCCACAGATTTTACAGTTTTAACATTCACACTCAGAGCAAACCGCCCGCTACCGTACATTCTCCATCCCAGCCCGCCTCTTGTCATAATTCCTGCCGGTGTTTGGGGAGGCACAGTAGCCACAGGGTTGTGGCGCTGGCCACGCATTGGAAAATTGGGAAGGTTTTTGGACCATTACCCGAGATATCGGTGCAATCACCGTGCCATGGTCCAGCCGAGCAGGTAATTGCACATTCTTTTTTGGGGGAGCGAGAGATGGCGGCGATGGAAAAGTTTGCAGCTCCACTGTTGTGATGCGAGAATGCGCCGAGGGCTCGGGGCTCTGCTCCTCCCAAGGCAAGCGCGTATCGTACAAAACATCCTAAGTAGGTACACCACTCCAGGCTGCGTTTGATTCCTGCAACACCCCCCAAGGTGTGCAGTGGAGGTTGTAGAAGGTGTGTGTGTGTAGGGGAAGGCTTGTTAAAAATCTCCATCTTCACTTGTAAAGCTGCCATCAAGATGAACACAGGCCCACCACCTGCACCGCCCCTACCCACCACCAGCAGTAGCCCGCTTTCTGGATGGATCTATTTTTGATGTTGGGTTCCTCCTCCTCCCCCTTGTCGGGTGGGTGTATTTTAACAAGGTTGGCCCAGCTTCCCGGGCCCTGTCTGTGGTAGAGGAGAGTTATTGATAAATGATTAACGTTTTCAGAAGGTGTGCGGCGCGCAAGCCCGCTCTTCTCCCGTGAGCTGCCTCGCTGCTGAATATTTCATCGGTGCACAGATGCGCCGCTGTCTGCGGAGCGGCGCATTTCTACTCAGCTCTGTGCCATTACGCAGCCGTGGGCACTGATCTACTCTCTCCACCGCCTCAGCCCATACACTGAAAGAAAGCAAGACAGTAAGAAACAAAACAAGGTTGTTTAAAAGGTAAAACTCCATTTTTACCAACCATGCCCACCCCCATGAGAGCTTATCAGTCTTCAGCTTGAGGATGACTTGTCCCAGAATCCACCTCTCCACACGTCCCCTTCCCATCACACCCCAAGTGCATTAAGGGGAAACGGAGAGAAAATAACAACACATTTATCATATAGGGAGAGAGGCGTATAGTGACTTATGCTGACCTGAGAAGGTCTGCTACTTCAGTTAGGCAACTCTCACGCACAAGCCAGCCGCTTAGTCACAACCGGAAAGGCCAGCAACCGCCATGCTCTCCCAGTCAATATTGGCCCAATCTCAATGTCCTCACAGACTCTCAGACTTTTTTGCACGTTCCCGCTAAATCCGTGAGGGTTTAGGATTGTCTCAAAGCCCAGACTACTTCTGCAAAACATGAACAGCGAGTGGTCATCCGTGTCCGCAGAAGTAGATCTGGTTTTCATCGCAATTTTGCTATGTATATCATGTAAATTAATGTTTTGTGCCATCCTTGCTCAAAATGTAACCGCTAACCAATTGTTTTAAAGCAAGCAAAACTGTTACAGCAATTATGATGTACTTGATTTATATTAAAATAGACAAATTACATACAGTATTCTCCTTTGACGTAGTGAAAATTTTGCTCTCTTTATGATTTTTTAAAATGATTTAAGATTTTTTTGTTCAAATCCGCCTTGAATCGAACTGGAAACATATCATAAAATAGTTCCATAAGTTGTAAAGGGCTGTAATATAATAGCCATCAATATGCCTATTTGCGAATGTAATTGCGAATGTAACATGTTTAAGAAAGAAACCAGTTAGCTTGAAAACCAGTAGGCACATATCACCGGCCCTCTGTAACATGTCACAACAAATTCATTGTGAGTAATTGTGCCCTTACGCAAAGCCTGCTTAGATACAGACTTACAGTAAGGGGGCATAAATGGCTTGAAAACTGCAAGATAAGTTGAGAACACTCAATCACTTTACCTGTGACAGTCCAATATGCCCTCATAGACTTGACAAGAATGCGCTGGAGATAAAGTTAGAGGAATGCTGTGCAAAGCATATTATTTTGCACACTTTGATTAGATTGTATTTACCAAACATATATGTGCATTTCTGCTTAATTATACTGTTTTGATGAAAAATTATAAACGTATTATTTGCAAAATAAATATCTAGTCTGTAAGGAAAATGCTTGGACAACAAATGAGCGTTTATAGCCCCTATGTTTTGCCATTGTCAAATGTCGCATTGTGCTGTCCTCCTATTACTATTTATAGCATTTTGAGCCCTCAGTGACATCACTAAAGTCTGTGAGGTTTCATGGCTTGAGGGCTTAGGGCGGACATTAAGATTGGGCCATTGTTTACTGCCTTCCTCTGAGCTGGCTGGTGTACTGTCTGCTTAACACTGCCACCTCCTGTCTGGGAGGTCCCCAGTGTGCCAACCGGTCGGAGGAAAAGCGGGGATGACCAAGATAGTGAGAGAGAGGCTGACACTGAGAAGGGCAAGAGACAAATCAGAACGTGGGAGAGAGACAGCACAGATGACATGGATGCGAGAGGAAGAGAGAGAGAGAGAATAGCTGGAGTGGCTGTGATCCAAGAGCAGTCCTCCTAATCCTCCAGATTCAGCAGTCAGCCTATCTCTGAGCATATACAGCTGCCCCCTCAACACTGACACACATACGCCATGCCAGCCCCCACCAAAAAAAATAACCGAAGAGAAAAATACTCGCCGCTAAACTGCCCCGAAGTGCTGCTATTTTTACTCTCTGGCGAAGGCGAATAAAGGGAACCCCTGCTGTGGGCGTGCACAACGACCAGGCCAAATTAGAAGAGCAAAGCACAGGAGGTTTAGAGAGAGACAGGGAGAATGCGTGAGGGATTGAGACAGAAAGGAAGGGAGGAGTCCTGGTTGAACATTAAATACATTTTAAAACGAAAAACCTTGTCACTTGGGACTGTGGGATGGGTATTGCATTCTGGGTAATAGTGATATAACAGGCAGTGGCACGCCACAATGAAAACATCTCTAAATGTCCTCTTAAAATGTTTAATCCTTGTTTCTCATTGCTGCATTATTAAATACAGTAATTAAAAATATATCCCAAGAGATCCATGTTTTGTGAGTAATCCAGGCTTGTGGCTTGTTTATTGTAGTGGACCCCATTAGCAAGCCCCCTTCACATCACTAATAGCTTTCTGAATGTTTGCTATTCTCACCTCATTCTCTGACTAAAATGCTTTTTATCATTTTTATTTCTATTGTGAAATGACTTAACCAGTTCATGATTGTTGTGGTTTGGCTTAATTGAGATAGGTTTTCATATTTCAGTGTAACAAATAAGTCAGCCAGCACCAAAACAGGTACAGTTTTTAATGCATTTTCTGCAATAACAGTGTGAACCCCAGCAGCTAGAATTAGATTAACCTCGTCTGAATAAAGCGACAGTAGTTCGTCTCTTTAACGTAGTAATATATAAATTATAATGAAGTGGACTTAATTTCACATGACCTTGGCAACCCTAAACGTCGCCGTGCTAGGGAACATGCTCGCCCCACCACTGGAAGCCAAAGCGTGAATGAGAATGAAGTCTCCAGGCTGCCGTAACAACACAGAAGACGAGTCATTATCCCTGGCCGTGTGGCGGAGGCTGAATTGTAATGGCAAAATGGGAGGTGAGAATAATAAATAAATACGGCGATACCCAGACAAATGCATTGTGAGACGGAGATTAGGGTGGGTGAGGTAAGTGAGGCTCAGGCATAACAGGGAGCAACACTGTAAATCAAGACAGTCAGGATGGATGGAGAGCGGTGAGGTCAGACCGGCGTAGAAGGAGAGGAAGAGGAGATGGCCAGGAGGAAAGAGAAGGTGTAGGAAGAGGCGGGTGAAAGACTGTGGTGAGGTAATGGCAGTGATAAATAGCCCGTGGCCGATCACTAGAACCCAGGTTGCTGTTTGAAGATTAGATTTAAATACAGTGCTTTGGCTCCCCTCTCCCTGCAACATAATCACAGGCAAAGAAAAGACAATAAGGACTTATTTCATCCGATGTGAACCTGTTATTATAGTCTGCCCTTGATGAGAAGAGCCCACGTAGCATTCCATGGTTAGTTTGTTATATTTAAATATTCAGCTATGCCTATCCATTTGTAAGCATACATGCTTCCATGAGGATTTCTGTATGCCATATTGAAAATGTGTCTGGTTTGAAAGGTTTTTCTATGGGTTGAAATGTGTTGAAAGCAGTGCGAGTTTGTGTGTTTGGATTATGCCTGAAACCCTAGCTCAGTTCCTCGTGCAATGTGAACAGAAGCAAACAGGTTTTTGACAGCTCTGGCATGTTGAATGATGCTGTCATCTGAAACGTGCATTGGCTTTGTCATTAAATGCTTTGGGTGGTTTGCATTTTCATGGAGGTTGATTTTTTTGTGTTCTATTTTCTTCCCCCTGTGGTCCTGTTGCTAAGGAGACATACAAATTAGATGACACACAACTACTTGTCACCATGGTTTAAAGCGACTAACAGAAAGGCTGCTGTGTGCCTATTGATATAAAGTGAGGTTTTAATTATATGAATGAAATTCTCATGAATGGATTTCGCTTTGCGTCCACTTTAGAATTAGCCTTACCATTATCTGTCATTTCAGTCTGGCCAGCAAGGCTGACACCAAGCATGTAAATGTACTGACATTATTGACTGAGAGACTTAATAATTTCTAAAGATATGTCACATGCTTGATTATAAGGCTTGTGGATACTGTATATTAGGGGTGTTACTAAATCCGGATATTTTATTCGCAAAGGCATGAATAATGCCATGGAAACGGATATAAAAACTATCCAAAGTATCTTACTATTATTCCATTTTGGGAATAAAGCTGGAATACATGAGTCAGCCCATTTGTTGCTTCATACAGATTCATATTTTATGAATGACCCCCAAAAAAAGTCTATTCCTTTAGCAACTTAGAACTTTGATTTTATTAACAAACTAGTCGTTTAATTTACCACTTAATTGAAAAGTGATTGCTAAACTATAATGTCTACCAAGTCAGCGTAAAGCAGAAGTTTGTAGCTGTGTCGAAATATTGAAAAAACAACAGATGTTTTACTTTTCAAGATCTTTCAGTCAGTCACACCCCATTACATTATTGTAGCATTGTCATTGGACTTTGTAGCAATGTTCAATAAACCTTTTACTGATTGAAACATATTCTTGAAAACTACTTTCAAAGACATTTGCTGTGTTTAACGGATGTGGTGAGTGTTGTTAAATGTATTAAAGGTATATCTGCAAATGTGGAACATGTTAAAGTATTCTATACTATAGGCTGTATGTGAGTATTTGTCATTATAACCAGTAGACTAGCAAATGCTGCTTTCATTAACGTCTTTTTTAGTCTTAAATCCATGCCATCTCATTCTGATGTGAAATACGTTACATTTAAAATTGGAGTATGTTGACACAACCAGGGTTCGACATTGACAGTGACCAGTTGAAATGAAATGTCTACCCCTGGACATATCCATCATAGCAGTTGGAACAGGGTTAATGCACTACAACATGGACAGAGTAGCTAGCCTACCATCTTGTGTATATGTACAGCTGAATCACAACAATCTAGAGCAGTAAATCACTAATGAAAAAGATTGTTTCCTAATATAACGCACCTTCTGGTATGAATCGCACTGATACTGATACATTTGGGGTTTAACAGAGACAGTTACAGACAATGACATCTCTGTACACCCCTACTGTCCATGCATGTGTGTGTGGTCTGAGACTATAGGAAGAGTAGCTTTGACTCCCCTTACTGGCCACCGGAGGACTAAAATAGTACTCTGTCTGTTGCCAAGGTTACAACATTGACAACATGACATGGCCATTCATTCTCAATACTGTATCTCCCTGGCCTTCTGTGAGAAAGTGGCTGCTAATCTTAGCCCTCAATCTGGCCGCCTGTCAATGTGACGGGGGAGCCAGCCGAGGTATGGGATGAGGGGAGTTGGTTATGATCTGCCCTCCCCCTTCTCCCCTTCCACACCACCACCCAATATTGCACCCTGGCATACCCCCACGCACCCCCCCCCCCCCCAATCCCCGCCCCCGGTGTCTCTCCAGGCGATGGCTTGTCCCACCCCCATCCCCGGCGCTCGTACAGATAAAAGCCATTGGCTCAGCGCTCCAGCCGGTGTCTGATGGGTGAAATCAGAGCTGTTTCTATGCAGCCCCATGTGTCATCTTTCCATTCCGCAGGTACGAGGCGTTTTGAAGGGGAGAGAGAGGGGGTTGAATGGCAACCGGATGGTAGTCACAATAAAACTGTAATTGAAAGATATGTTATCGTGGCTAACTCCACTCTGGGTTTCATGTTGGGGGGGGGGGATGCAGTATCAGAGAGACTCTCCTGTACAAAAAAGAAGAAAGGGAACCTCTTTTAATTAAAAAATTGTGCTCAAAGGGGACGACCAAAAGTTGAAACTAGAGGCATGTTTGGCATGAATAAGTTGCCCCTCTCCTTTGTGCCGTGACACTGACAAATAGGGCTTGGTGCGTGAAAAGGACTTATCTTTGATGGGTAATGAATTCAAAGTCATGGAGATGGGACGTGCTCTTTGAGGTTCAGAGGGCTTTAGCAGGAGTCATATTATCTCCTTCTGACAAACACGAGGCAGCGCTGTCACATGGTGTCAACCCCGCAACCCGATTTGTCGAGGAAGCCGTGTGTTGTGCCTTTTTTTTTGCTAGAGCTGCGCCGCTATTGGCTCTGAGGTCATTGTGATAGCAGTGCATTTATACCAGCTGGTCATCCCTGTGTGCTTTTCAGTACGGCAAGGCTGTGTAATAGCCGAGATGGTACACAGAGCAGCCCCACATAGACAGCAAATTGATTTTTGCTACAGGAAAAGCAGAGGCGGGCGTGCTGCTTTTATGTCATTCCACAGTCAACGGTAGCCCCAGCGATGAGGACACCTGCAGGCAAGCAACGGCCACACCACACACTCCACCCACCCACGCTCACACACACACACACACACTCATACACCCATACTCACACGTGCACGCACGCACGCACGCACACACACACACACACATACTCACACACACAGCTATTTAACCAGTTACTTTGTGCTGAACCCTTTGTGTTTTTATGACAGACACAGTTTTCAAGATGTGCACAAACCCATTTCTGCTCAATTGCTCCCAGCGGCAGTCCCAAATAGATTTAGCAATGATACTGTGAGAGGGGAGATTGGGAACAAGAGTGAGAGAGGAGAGAGAGACCTAGAGAACAATGGAAATGAACAAATGGCAAGGGGTACAAAGAAGGGAAGGGGCTACCGAAAAAAAGAAAATACTACAATTGAGCCTGAGCAGGATTGTTGAAGTTCAGTTAAGAAAGGCTTTGAATGTATTTAAATCACAGGCTCGACGTGCCACCAGCCTATTTTTATTAGTTGCTCGACAGTGCAGTATAGTGTTGGGATTACAACCAGCGCCTGTTTTATTCAGGGTTCCTCACAGCTAAATTTCTATTTGAGCATTCCTAGCACGCCCCTGTCTCCTCCCAGCTCTCTCTTTAATGCCTTTCCAAGTTTCCTTTTTGTTTTAGATTATTTTCTGTGTCGCTAGCTACATATTAGGAAACAAACACAGTGGCAATTAGAAATGCTTATCTTGCTCTTTTACGCTATACATTTTTTTTTTTTAAACAAGTAATTCCTCAGCGTAACGTCTTTGGAGAGCGGATAGCATATTCAAATGGGTTCCTTTATTACGGACAATATTAAAGTAAGCTTTTGACGTCGCTCAAACTCTTAATTGAAAAAGAAGCGCGTCGGATCCTCTTGAGCGGCATACATCATATCACTCCTCTGTCCCCTGTGCTCTGGTTTTATGTTATTCTAATTCATGCCACGCCACAGCCTTGTCGTCATTGCGCCTGCCGCACGGTCTCGCAGGGTTAGATGATTTCAAATATCAACTGTAGGTCTCAAATGAGCGCCTCTCCTCTTGTCAGCTGAAAAACCTCTTTAATGTTGTGACAGTATCCATCTCTCCTTGTTCTCCTTCCGAGGGGAAAAAAAGAACCAGAGACAAGGGGTTCCTTGATGTTTACAACAGTATTACTGGAATACTTTACAGAAAACCAAGAGGTGTCTCGGTTGTTGACAGAGGGATGCTAAGAGCAATTTCCTTGCAAAGCATCCCTCATTACTGGCAAACATGAAAAACACATGGCACGGATTTGTCATAATTAAACCAGCGTTTGGCTCGGACTCGGAGAAAGATGCAATAAAGACGATGGCTTATTTAGGATAAACTCCAGAGCTCCTGGGTGCTTCAGAGGGGGGGAACCTCCACAGTCTAAATCTAGTTGAAAGAACATATGAGGGGATAAAGTGGCTCTATTAAATTTGTTGACTCCAAAGATCCTCTCTGAGGCTGCAGCGTATTGCATTTGTTGGCTCCTCCATCCCTGCTAGCCTTCTCCACGGCAGCTGGGATTGAATCAGACAGTGCCCAGATCCTCACCATTGCATGGGATGAACACTATTGAATTGCTTGGCTTGTAGATCCACAATTCTAACTTCTTTAGACTATATTGAATTTACCATCCGGGGCGATCAATAATACTACGTTTTGCAGGCGGTATTGAACTCGCGCCTCGCACATCTACTTGGTGGTTGGTTTCTCCCAGATTGCTTTGGAGTCTGCAGGCTGTCACGCACAAATGAACAGACTCTTGAGTCCACCATTCAAAAGAAGGATCATAAAGCCATTTAAATTGTGCAGACTGGGCCATATAGTAAAACAGAGGGAGCGTGCCTGCATAGTCAGATACAAATTGAATAGAATTCTATTCTGGGAGCTAGTTCAGGCAAAGAGAGATAGGATCACATACACTGTATAAAGGTCTATTGCACTGCAAATGTACAGAAACCTGGACAAATTGTCTATTGTGTGTATGAGTTATTATTAATTTATTTTCGCTCTCTAAATGTTTTCGGGTTCTTATAAGACAGCGTCCGGAGGATTATCCTGTCCTCTGCAAGCCTGTCTGCGACGGCAGCAAGCTCAGAGGGCAGCGGCGTAGCTCTGCATTGCTGTGGCAGTCAGTGCATTGCGATTCACCATTGGCCCCCTGGGTAATGAAAGGCCTAATAAATAAATCCATCAGAATGTCTGTGTGCTGCTCCCTGTGTGTATCTGGGATGCAGTCAGGCCCAGACGTGCCCAGTCTCGGGGCACACAGAGAGAGGGGATGCCATTGCTGGCAGGCCTGATGAATGGGTGGCACGGCGCACCACGACAAAGACGAATGTGACGGCTCCGGTCCTGGCGAAGGGAGGCGACGCTCAGTTGCCGAGGGGCGGTCATGTGACGCCTCCCCTTCCTAGTTGCCATCCCCCTGCAGGCAGAGCCCAAGGCCATGGGGAAACCAGAGGAGACAAGGGGGGGTGATCCATCCCACAAACGCCTGCCCCTAACCCCTACGTCATCCTCTAAGACCGTACAGTCAGGATACACAATGCATTATGTTCTCTTTAGTGAACACAAAGAAAAAACAAAGGAACTCTTTTGAATCCCAATTGTGGCATGTAATGGAAAGCGAAATGGGATTCATCAATAGAGCGTCTTGGCCACAATTGATGTGGTTGCCTGTGGTACGTGGTAAACAAGACAAAAGGCTTCTAACCTTTAGTTGGTATTCAGTGTTATTAGCTGGTGGAGGAAATTAAAACACTACAGATCAATAGTTAAATTTGTTTTATATTACTGAGGTGTTATTTGATTGTCTGCATGAGCGGGCATCCATATGCAGGCTTGGGTGACAGTCTTAGTAGTAATATGGTC
>JAODVN010000022.1:2140112-2151133 GCA_025434125.1 Chologaster cornuta
CCGATCTGAAACAACATGAATTTGAAACAAACGCTTGTCTTTAATATTATCAAATGTAGCCACCCTTACTGGCTGCTGATTGGGTGGCCCTTCAGAGTGGCTGAGTGAACCTTTATGCAAACCGGGTTCCCACAAAACGTAACTTAAAGCCAAGGCTGTGGATATAACATTTGCTTGGAGATCTGTGACGGTTTCTACAGCTATTAGGCTACTGTTTCAACTCCATTGAGGGCTTTTGTGCTTCCCTTGAGTTTTCCGCCTGTAAAAAACGCATTACACCAAGTACCCTACATGTTTATTTCCTGGCTTATTGCTTTGCTTGATTTAACCATTGGAGTAACAACCATCGTTAGTCGACTTGTATTTTTTAGTCGCCATTCATGTTGCTTTGACAGTGTGTGAGAGATACTTGGTTTCTAGATGTGTAAACACAAACGTTTATCTCCGTATTGAACTGCATGACAGCCATCCAGCATACCAGGAGCAATAGAAACTTGCCATGCCTCCTGCAACAGTCTGATTGTGTGATGCTGCCAATGGTGTTACCATGGTGCCTAACCCTCTGTGGGCAGCCATTTCTTTATGACTGGCTTTCCTTCTCTCTGCCCTTAATCACGCCACTGTCTATTGTTAGCACACTAGTGTCTGTCTAGTGTGGTATGGCTTGCCAATTACAGGTATTTTCTGTAGAAAACTTGATATTTGGACTAGATCAAAACATAAACACATCTCCTTCAATGCCATATGGTGTTCCTTCAGCTGCTCTACCCACATTAGAAACACATTGCGATGGCTAGGATATTGTTGTTGTCTACCTGTGTATTAGCTCACAATCGCTTAGTATACTTACAGTATGGTAACGCATAGCAAACTGCAAACATGCATATGTGGCATTTTTATGGAAATGTATTATGAGCTATTGGAATACCTTTGTATTGTCTATCTTTGCACTTTAGCTTATCTAAAGTTCCTCATACTTACATGAATAACATCTGTCAGATTTGGCCCCAGGTGCATCACCGCATGACATCTTCTCTGACCTACAGTATCCTCCCGCCCTCTGTCAGGGTTTCCATTAGGTAATGTAGCTGCAGCCAGCAGGTGTAGCTGTGCAGGACACCTTATGGAGGTATGGAGGTGTGCGACCGTCCCGTGTCTGTCCCTAGAGCCTCCGACATGGGACGGCCGCACACCCGGTAACTTAAGCATGAGCATTTGAATGATATGGGGACTATCTCCCACAACTGTATTTGAATATTGTTAAAAGTAAGTCAACAAGGCAGTGGTTAGCAGCAAGACTAAGTAACAAAGTGTCATCCCTGGGCAAAACTCCTATGGCAGACATGCCTCAGAGTGTAGGACTACCCTCTACTCTCATTTGGCCTCACTTATTGTTTAAGCTAAGCTAGCAGGAACATTCAGTATACTGTTGGATGTACTGTATGTGTTACCGGCTCCAGACCTAGGGAATATCTGGACCGGCAGCAAATGATACACAAGGTGAATAGCCCTGGGTATCGGTGAATAAACTGGAACTGAAATGTCAGGGTCAGAGAAAGCTAGTGTCTCCGTGCAATTCACAGAAGCGCTACAGCGCCACCTACAGACGTGGTGGTGTCTGGCCACATTATAAATAGTTAGAATAGTTATAATTTCCAAAAAAATTGAAGTGGGTGCCTGTTTTCTGTTAACTTAATTAATGGCCGTTTCTATTTCCATTACATATGGAACAACACAAAATGTACTCAGAAAGCAAACTTACATTTTAGAATGAAGATTAATAAATAAAGATAGGCAAGGCTTTATGCATCTATGTTTGGCTGTCAGTCAAAGGACCCTTAACTATCATTAGCTAAACGATTACAATAGTTTAGTGTGTTGAAGCGTGCAGCCGGTAGACTGTACTACTGTACCAGAGGGCAGTAACATGCATGTTTGTGCATGTGCACATTTAAGAGTACCTGTGTGTGCATGCATGTGAGTGTATTTGTTGACAGATGGTGGAGCAACTCAGTCAGATTAATAGCCGGATTTCCCGTCCAATTGGATCTGGTCTGCCAGCTCAGGGGTGTGGTAAAATAGTCAGAGTGGACTAATCTGCTATGTGTGAGCCTGTTTCTGTGCACCATGTATGGGCATAAAGGACAGTATTGAACTGAATCTACCCAAAATGACATGAACAGGCGACTTCAAACTGCCGATGCACTGCATGAGAAAAGAAAAGCATAATGAAGTGTTGTTTCCTAATTTCATAAATCACGTCACGTTGTAAAAGCACACACATCACATAGAGACATGTAAATGGATCTGACATCACTTAAATGTGTTGTATCCATGGCAACAGGTGCAGCAGCTTTGCATCCTGGTGATAGCTCTGCATGCATTTGCACTCAGTGTGCCATTGTCAGCATCTTGCTGGGACTCTACAGTAGAACATTTAATTTATCATCTCTAAGTACTGTTTGTACATACTGTATGTACCTTACATCCCATGAAATTGATTCTAGCGTTTTTGTCCTGCATATACACTGTGTGCTCAGGTGTTAAATGGAGAGAGTGTCTTTCTATTTAATGTATTATCTTCAATGCTTGTGTTTTCAATTTAGAATTGTCTAATACACGCTCCTATAAAAATAATGCTAGCAATTTTTACAATGCACACTTTAAATATTGGACAAACTAATCACTTGTTTCAATTAATCATTGAATGCAAGATTTCAAGGAATCTTAAAACAAGCTAAATTTACTTTTGGCAGCCAGATTGATTCAGTTTACAAAATGCTTTAATTTATCATTCTCTGCATTGGGTTTTTTGTGGTTTATTTACATTAACAGCTTCAGTAAACCAGATGCATATGTGCCATGGTTTAAATGTGTAATATTATCCCTCTTTCACCTGCAGATCTTTGCGATCTTTGCCTTTTCAACATGTGGCAGTTACTCTGGCGTGTTCAAGATGAGCGTCGAGTGCAAGAACCGGTCAGAGAGTGACCTGGGCATAGAAGTAGAATTTGAGTATCCATTCAGGTTAGTATTGGTCACAGAGTATCATACTGAAAGCACTAATGAAGGATGAATGCATGCAAATACTGTAGTCTAGTGAAATGTTAGTACAACCAAGTTTTAGGTCTTCCAGTAGAGATAAGAGTATTGTTAATACGTCTAACCTTTTGGTTAATGATGCAGGGTACTCAGTGAATTTGTTCCCTTTTATCAATAATAAAGTGATTCATGTAAAATAACTCACTAGTATAATATTATACTGTGTACAACGATAATCTTAAAACCATCTTCCAGTAACTGGTAATACAGTATTGTCAATGGCTATCTCATAGATCTTGAACCATTTGTAGATCTTCCGCTACTATACATGTGTTCTCTAATCCGTCCCTGCCTGCACCTCTCCATAGGCTTCATCAGGTTTACTTTGACGCCCCTACCTGCAAGGGAGGATCCCCTGAGCGACTGTTCCTGATCGGGAACTACTCTTCTTCGGCTGAGTTCTTTGTCACCATTGGTGTATTCTCCTTCCTCTACTCAATGGCAGCCCTGTCCATATACTGCTTTCTGTTGGAGAAATACCGCGAAAACAACAAGGGACCCCAGATTGCGAGTGTGCATACTGCTCAGCTGACATGCACATTATGATGTGTTGTATAGTAGCATGTGGAGTATGGCTAATTACGTTGTGTCTTTCACACAGGACTTTGTTGTGACTGCAGTGTTCACCTTCATGTGGCTGGTGTCTTCCTGTGCCTGGGCTAAGGGCCTGTCGGATGTGAAAACAGCGACCGACCCAGACCGGGTCATCACTCTCATTAATGCCTGCAATGAGCCGGAGAATCGCTGTCGTGAGGTTTATGACCCCAAAGTCTCTGGCCTTAACACCTCTGTGGTATGTCATATGGTCATAATTTGCTGGAAGTGCTGCACATTTGTTTTTAGGTTCCTCCGTTGCATTATACAATCCCAAGAACAGCAAGGTATTTCTATTTTAGAATGAAGATCTATACTGTAAATACATTAATCTCCATTCAGTTTTGGTGTCCTTTGGGATGCCCTGTTTGAGTTTCAAACCAGTTTTTTGTGTCAGGTTGCTGGGAACAGAGCACACACGCAGAGCAGCGATACACCAATCAACTTATTTTACTTAAACGTAGAGCCTCTACTCAAAGGTAGACGATATTTAAATGAAAACAGCCACATATAGTCTCTGGTCTTCGTCATGGGGCTTCTGCATGACTGAGCACAGCGCTGCTTCCATGTGCTGCATAAGGCAGCTGGTTGATTAGGCCAACAAGCCGCAGGTGCGTTGGCTGCAGGTAGCTTGCTCAGAGGCCACTCCCCTCTTGGATCCTGACATGTTGTAACGCTGGTTTCTACAACTTCTGTATTTCCAAACATGTATGTTTATTTGTGTAGTTTTTGTTAAGCAGTGGTCTATAGTTGTATGTAAGCTACAAAAAAATTTGTTAAGTAATGAATCAATATTTAGGCTTAAGAACCTTTCCATTCACTCAGATCTTTACATTATCTGCCTTATTAACTCTTAAGGGGAGAAAATGATGAACTGCCTTTGTGATCCACAGGCTTTCGGCTTCATCAATCTGATCCTGTGGGCAGGAAACCTCTGGTTTGTGTTCAAGGAGACCGGCTGGTTGGCCGCCTTAGGTGGCACCTATGTCCCATCCCAGGAGAAGCAGCCCGCCCCTGATTCCTTTGGCCAGGAGGGCTATGTTCAGCAGGACCCATATGCCGGCTCCCAAGGAGGCTACCAACCTGAATATGGCCAGCAAGGAGGCTACAGCGAGGGAGGAGATTACTCCCAGGGCTACGATCAGCAGCCCACCTCCTACTCCAATCAGATGTGAGCTTATTGATTCAAATCGCAGCTGCAAGTTGGTGAGTACATAGATGAAGGAATCATTTGTTATAACCTAGATAATCAGGCTATTGTAGGCATATCGATAAGCCTAAGGTACACTCCTTGAGCAGGTTAAAGGGGTGTTGTTTGTATCCATGTGGAACATGATAAAGGGCTATATACACAAAACTGACTTGACATTTCACATTTTACATCTACAGCATTTTTTACACAGTTGATCAATAGTCAAGTCAACTATGTCAGTCAACAATCAAGCAAACAGCATGCTGACAGCAGCATGCTACCAGCGCTAACTTAACATATCCAAGAGTGTACCTACATTATGTAATTTTGGTCATTCATATTAAACTACATTTTTGCAAATGTTAAATATTTTTTTAAGCCTGGGGAAACCTTCCTGATTTCAGTCTGGAAAACTCTGGGAACTTGCATAAAGTTAACTCGCATACAGTTAACATGTCAGTCAATCTGATAATTGGACCACCTTCAGACAACCAGGAAAATAAAAAATTGACTGACTTTCAAACACAAGCAGAAGAGAAACTTTCACCAAATCTGAACAAGACCGTCATAGGGATGATCTTTAACACAAGCGCTGAAGTACCATTCAAATTAACCAAATAAATGACAAACCTGGATGCTGACAGTAGTTCACAGGCTTGAAAAATCTGGAGGGTTTAACCAAGCTAATATTTGAAAACTTGACTCGTCTTTTTCTCTGTACAGGGTATCCTTGTGGTTTTGGAGTGTGGTTTATACCACCATCTATAATCCCACACTCTTGTTTGTTTGTGTACCTGTGAATTGACAAGGAGAGAACTATTAATGGAAGCAAGGGTGGAAAAAGCTGGGGCCTTGGGAGGGCATTGAATTCCACTGGGACTGGGTTGAGGGGTCAAGGGAAAAGGGGTTCTAACTCTAACAAGCTGTTAAATCTGGTGATGTATTTAACTGTAGGCAACACAGGATTGTCTGTCTAGTTCTACAAGAGAAACTTGAATACAATACCAAAACATTCACTGATAAGCGGTCAAGAAAAATCTAATAGAGGGAAAGAATTAGATTTATGACAAAAAAAGTAGTAATATTTAACTTGGGAGAATGTATTTGTCTGTGCTGTGTAAATATAACATTTGGATATATTACTGTTTGTACACAGTTGAATAATTGTGCACTCCATATTAGTTGTTATACAACAAATGTTGAGCACAGAGTTATTCGATTGCATTTACTTTGGTTCTGTTTAGGAGCTCACATAAATTGACCCTCTTGTCTTGAATTGCTCAATCAAGCATTCTGCATACCACAATGATTCCATGTTTATTTGTTTCAGAATTATAAATGTTTGTTATATTATTTAATTGTTTTTTGATAATCATCATTAAGAGGATTTATAATTACTGAGGGGCATGGCTGCGTAAAGAGTTAAAAACAGTTAAATTGAAGATTTTAATGAAAAAGATAAGAAAACAAGGATTGTGACTTTTTCATTGGTTTCTTATATTTGTACCATCATAATATCACTGTCACAAAAATATTTAGCTTGTGCTACTCAGACATTTTTTAAATCTGATTAATAAAAACCTCAAATGCATAGGGTAATGAAAACTAGTAAGCATGGTAGCATCTGATATTTGCTGATACTATGCTTTTTCAAAAACGTATGTAGTCTAATATTATTGTGAAGATTGTGTGTCAAGGATGTGAACTACCATTTAGCAGTGTGGTTGTTTATTTGTATGGAGTTATGTAATGTCAAATGTCATCAAATAACATTGTCCTGTTTTGATCACTGTTAATGTGGTCTAAGAAGTAGTAAGACAGAGTCATATAGTTTTTTAATTAGTGTTTCTATTGCACAGCAATTAATGTAACACCTATATTCACAACAATAATACGTTTGAGTAAAGACAGAACAATACCATATGGCAGAGATGTGCTATTTTGAGAACCATCTGTGGGCTTAAGCCATGAAAACAAACAGCATGGAATTGTGGCTTGAACAATACATCTACACCTACAGTATACAGGCTCTTGCTCTCCCCGTACCCTTTCCCAATGATAAGGGAGTTTAATTCATGCATCTGGCCTAACCTTAAATCAACCCTAAAGGGTTTTGAGAGGTTAAGCCCAGGAATGTGTTAAACTGGTAACACATAACATGTTATATTAAAATCATTATAGTGGTACATGTGTTCAGCACACACGTGAGATCTGATATATTTCATACAAAACAGCTACTCCTATCAAGGCAACTGTCCTACTGCCAAGTCTCTGTTTGGATGTAAGAGAAGAAAACATATGTCCAAATGGTAACAAGTGTGTGTCGGTTAGTGGGGTTTATTCCAGATTATACATGTTTTCTTGTAGTTAAGTATATTCCATAGCCCTGTGTTCACTCATTTATTATTCTTTAATCAGGGTTTTATTATTCAGGCAGTGTAGACCCACCTTGCTTTCTAGAGTATTTGGCCCCTCCCCCCTTTCTCTTTCTCACTAGCTCTTCTAGATATGCTGAAATGAAATATACTCTGTTGTTAGTGGTGAATGATGTCTTGTGATACTCTACGCCTTTGGATAGTGCTGTGTTTATTGTGTATGATGTATTCATATTAGTATTTATTGATGATGGTAAGTAAGAGAAACAATTATCCAAGACTCCAGAATTCTACTGTATTCTAATTATGGAAAGTGTGTGAAAGAAAATTAAATAAACTTGAGATTATTCTGTTGACGGGTAAATGTGTGCTCTCCCTATAGGATTTGTTATATCTAGAACATATTTCTATTGTCATTTTTATTTATAATGAACAGTGTAATTTACATTGAACACTACAGCAACACAATATTCATGGTCAGCAAAACAAATGCGTAACAGCCATTTGCCAAATGTGGTGATCACTTCAAGATAATGCAGACTTTTGGCAAATGGCAACCTAATTTTAAACAAAAAAGGACAGATTTTAGAAATGTTGGTCATATACTTTATTGTTTGGTAACAGAGTAATGCAAGCGGGCTTCTCAGTTGGCCTACTGTAGTGACGGAGAATATCAACGAACTTCCATAGGAGCATGTGGGCATTGTTGTCAAAGCAAATAAATGTTTTCCATTTGCATGACGTTGGTTAATCGTTTTCTTAGAAAGTGCACGTATGTTAAACATGTTAGTTTACTGTTATGTATTCATAAAATAACCGTATTCACAAAATGTGCAACAAGTAAATAAATTACACATATGGTCATTTGTAGCGCATTTGCGCAAGGCTGTCAAGTTCTTCAGTATACAGTACTACACTACATACCACAAGAACACGGACGCGCAGGCATGCACCCGCTTTCCTTCCCCTAGAGAAAAAGTGAAAGGCTCAGCCAACGCCCCACTACTGCCAAATTAATCCTTCTTGCAGCAAGTCTTCTGGATTAGTACGGCACAGGAATACACCACCGTAACTACGAACAAAGGAGTCAGATCTAAGCAGCTAGGCCTACCATCAAATAAACTTTCTTTGCCTGAAATATTACGCGTCCGGGACGTGCGCGTACATTAGTACCGTACCACTGTATCGTACCAGCGTTTCAGAATGGCTGATACTGCTGGACAGAGTTCAGATACCACCGTCTTGGTGAAGATGCAAATTTACGTGAGGACCCAAAAAGGGCTTATCCTCGCTGCAGAAACAGTAAGTTAATTATCAGAAAAATATTTCGTAGCAATTTAAATCTACCCTTCTTTTCTGTGCAACAGTTGTTAGCAGTTGAGTTAGCATTGCGGTACCTCGTAGCCTACTGTAGGTTAGACTATCATGATTAATGTTCATAGTTAGCCACTTATGTTTCATTATTAACTCATTTGGAAATATGTAACTGTTATGAATGCTCAATTCTGAAAACGCGTTTGTCAGAATGATGTACTGCCGTAAATGGCCAGGTTAGTGGTGGCCATGGAATGAGATCCGTGTGACTTTAGGGCTAGGGTCAAGACAAAGGGTTAAGAGCTTACACCATAGACTTATTATTACACCTGTCACATAGACTTGACTGTTATACCCATTTGTCATCAAACAGCTGAATGCTGAAAGTGGCAGCTGGGAGGTCATTATCATCATAACTTAGCACCAGAAGACTATAGCCTTTTGCCTCCTTGTCTATACACAAACGACACAGTATGGCACGATAGACTACTGTATAAAATTCAATATCATGCCAATTATATTTGACTTATAATAATGCTGCATTACTTTAAAGTAATGTTATGGTGACCTATGGTTATGACACAATCCTGCCAGTGGTTCATGTTGTTTCGCATTTCAGCTAGACTATAAAGCCTATAAAGTAGTGTATTGTATGTTGTACTTGTAATATCATCAGTGTTTTAAATAGCTAAATAGCTCAACTTTATGGCAATAATGTAACGTCAGCAATTATGTTTGTGGTTTAACTCGCTGGCTCCTATAGACGATGGCGGTCAGTGGTCTACTGAAGTATTTCTTTCTTTTTATTTCTTCTTTTTTTTCAGAGGTACCGTAATGTAAATTCTAGGCAGCTGGTTAAGTTGCATGCCTGGAACAAAGAAGAAGTTTCACTATATGATTGATTTCCTTGTTACAACAATTATAACAATTAGGTGATATTACCATTTCCACTAGGATTATTTTTATTCACTATGATTTAAAATATGTGTAACGAAATACGTAAATTATGTTACGTTACAAAAGTTAGCTCAATCAATAATACTATTAATGGTGTCGCTCTACTTTTCTACATTGCACCATTAAACATTAACCATTTAGTCTGGTGTTAAGCAATCAGCAATGGTTGCTGTCTAAAATAGTTCACTAAGTACAGTAGGAGTATTGTGCAATACAGGAAAACGAATCACATTGTTATCTCTATCTTAACGTTACATTCTAAACTGGAAAGTTCTTATTTTGGGATGTAGAGTTTGGATTGTTATGCCACAACATTGTTTTACTACTGTAGTATCACAGCCCCAACCTGGTTAACGATTTTTGATTCAGTAAGCGGGACTACTTAGGTTACTGTCATGTAGCAGAGTATCTAACATGAGTATGCTTTTGTTTCGATTGACCTTTATTTTACCAGGCAAGTTGACTGAAAACATATTCTCATTTACAGCAACGGCCTGGGGAGTAGTTACATGCTAGGATAGAGGGCAGTTGGACCAATGGAAAACTGGGGATGATTAGGTTGCCATTATGGTATGAGAGGCCAGGTTGGATATTTGGCCAGGACACCGGGGTTGGCAGGCCTGTTGTGAGTTTTCTACTCTTTGTAAAATTAGACCATCGGCTACAAATTATGTAGCTTCACAGCTGTAGGCTGTGAAGCTACATAATTTGTACACACACACATAACTTGTTACCATTATTATATAGTTATATGCCTGTTACTCAGTAATCTTAGATCAGCACTGCATCAATCCATCTTCATTTGCTTATCCGGAGTCAGGTCGCAGGGAGGCCAGCACTGCAGAATATGGTAAACCATGTTGAGTGAGTAACTCATAGGTATACTGCTACCTTGATGGATGGGTTAAATGCAGAGGATGCATTTCGCTACATGTATGTGTATGTGACATTAAAAATAGCGCATTTTCTGTATTCTGCCCTTCCCTATATTGTTCCTAAACTAATGAATAGCCTATAAACACAATCGATATAGTACATTGTCTGGAAACTTCTTTATTTACGTCACCGGTGCTACACAACATGTGTCGTGGAGGCCCAACAGTACTGAATCTACCTTTCCAATAGTACACTACAACTGAACCTTGTTCGGAGCCTGATGGCTTAAATATGAATCACCTGATGTGGTGTTTGATTAGTAGTGGATGACTGTGTCCTGCTCATTCAGTTAACGCCTGTTTTCTGTCAGTCTCTCTCTCTCCTTTTGAAATTCATGTTTTTAAATACCATTATCATACAAGTAGGGCTGTCCTGAATACAATTTTACATGTTTCGAATACTTGATGGTATTTCCGAATGAGTATTCGAATACTCTCTCAAAAACATTCAACTATAATTAAGAAATAACAGAAGTAATCTTCTATTCTTAGCTTCAGTAAGCACACATAGCCATGCACTCAAAATGGCCACTTTGATTGACACGTCAATTG
>JAODVN010000022.1:2294422-2304485 GCA_025434125.1 Chologaster cornuta
TAACAAATTATAGCTCTACCAATGTGTACAACATTACATTAGCCTACAGCATAACAAAAACACGATGTCCTCAAGTTTAGGCTAATACCACAGCGTTTATATGTTTAAGAACCAGGGAACTGGGATTCTTCATCACTGTGTACAGGGTTAAGGGTGGTTAGCTTCTGATGTTCTGTTGGTGTGCTGAGAATGGCCTTACATTTCTTTAAGTCAACCACAAAACCATAGGCATAAAAATTAAGAGGTGGGACAAATGTTTATCTTGGAATCATGCAACAATTTATTGACACAAAGATGCTTAAGCCAAATGGATTTGGTTTATTGCCTACTGTAGCTGAATACTTTCTCATGTGTGGGCTAAGATTTATTTTATATTATTATTATAATGTAGTAATGTGACATTAACTATGAATTGCTGTGACTCTTTTTCACAGAATTTAAATAGGCATTTGACCTGAAATGAAAGGTAAGTTCACAAGAAAAGTACAAAACTTCCTCACACTATTATGCAAGATGACACAACAGTGCAGGCAGATAGAAATGTTGCATGTTTACTGTTTGTGAAATCAACAACATCTTGTTAGGTCGCATTTAACGCCAACAATAACCACAGAACAGACTATATATATATAATGTGTGAAACACTATCTTTCATTTCTGTATATTCTAGACTCTTTCTCAAAACAACATCCATGAAGCTGGGCCGGGCACATTTCCTAGTTGAGATTAAGGAAGTGGGGCGGCCACGGCTCTGAGATGACATGGCTAAAATTAACACACTGTCCACGGAATGAAGGACACAGGCAGCAGTATAGTTGCATACATCTTAGCCTCCGTCCATGATCAAGTTCACAGCTAATAAACAGACATATGGTGTACATCTTAGTTAAATAAATTATGTATACAATAAGGTAAAACATATTTGTATGAGTTAGTATATTTGTTTATTTTTGCAATAGCAATACATGCAGTCTTGCAGGCCAGTCTACTGTGAAAGGATAGAATGGCGGTATACAACAACAATCTAGTTATCTTACACGTATCCACCCTCCTCATCAGAGCAGACACAGCTCTGATCTAGGAGGTCCTTTAGACTTCCCATACAGCTCGACGGTGAATCACAGTTTTTAAATGTAAAGTTCCAGTATGACAAAGGCCCCATATCTATTTTCTGAGGGTTAAAACATATACCTGTAAGGAGCAAAACAATTCAATATGGACATTACAACCTTCACGACTAATTAATTAGCATTGTGGTGAATGGACATACAGAAGGCCACTCTAGTTTGATGGCTCAGACAAAGCTTGTATTTCAGCTTGGCACATAAGAGAACGTTCTGCGTCACAACTGCAGACAGACCTTGCTGAGAACAGCGCAAATAATTAAAGAGACAAGCTAAATATTTGTATTTCTTAGTTTGTTCATATCAGCCTTATTGGCAGAAATATTTCATGTTCTGGCAACAAAAGGTGGTTTTGGACTTAAACATTAAGCCAAACCCTGGCAGATATATTTTGATCAGACTCACTGACACACTATAAGCAATGTCAATGATATAGTGTCAGAGCACTGAGCAGAAAAGTTTGTTTAAAGAAAGTTAGTGCTTATCTGCTGACAATGATTTCCAGTGCTTCCTTTAAACAAAGTCACAATGCTGTCTTTGTCTGTCTCACAGCTCCATATTATAAGAAATGGAAGAAGTTGCTGAACCGGGTACATCTTTTATTTATTATTATTATTAGCCGTGCATTCTTCTTTGCATTCGTCCAATCACTGCTGCTGAATCTAGCGTACCTCGAGGTACTACTGTATAAATAAACTGACGTGTACACCTTTTAGAACAAGGATATAGCGTGATAAAACACATTTACCCATGCTAATGTTATGCTATCGCATACTGTTTATCATCGGTCAAGTTAATTAATTGTATTTTTTTTTAGGTTAGACGTGAGTGGAGCCTGCAACACAAACAGACAATGTGCTGTACCGAGGCAGGATTTCCCCGTCAGGTGACTTTGGCAGACACTAATATAGCTACTGCTTGCCAAGAGAGTGACGGTGAGATGCACATTATCTTCAAATAGAACATTAGGAGACCATGGAAGACCTGACGTAAACCGGCAGAGCAGCCGTTCTACATGAACAAATTCCTTGTGCGCTGAGAGACCAGCGGAGTCCTCGTTTGAAGGCAACAGCAATATTCTATCCGAGTGGCAAAGGCTGCGTTACGCCTTTAAAACCAGCAGGCCGTCATGTGTTCCACGAGGCACAGCTAGCTCAGGCCCACACAACCAGAGCTCTCCCTAGCTCCAGTCAAGATCAGAGCGCTAGAGAACGAAGAAGGGCTGGGGAGGGGGAGAAAAATACCAATTTGGAAGAAGACATGGGGGGGGGGTTGGCTGGGATGTGGGAGCCATGGTGGCACAGTCTCTTTAACTGCAGATCTTATTGTGCTAACTTGCCTGTTTGGCAGGCAGCTAGCTAGCTAAGTGCGTTGCTGCCCCAGCCTCCTCTGAGTGCTGTGTTTGCGTAGCCACAACAGTGGCATAAAAAAAATAAAAAAAGCCCAGAGAATTAAGTGCTGCGTCACACAAGGGAAGAAGAGCAGGGCGCTCGCACAACTGTGTGTGTGCGTGCGCGAACGCATTCGTCTGCAGTCTGAGCCGTTTCTATACATATCATTTTGAACAAGTAATTCAAGAGAGCAATAATGTTGTTGCAATAAGATGAAAATAGAGTGTGCGTTTGTTCCAGAGGCAGGCAGGCAGGCAGGCAGGCAGAGATACGAGGGAGGGAGGGAGGGAGAGAGGGAGAGAGAGAGTCAGACAGACAGATAGACAGAGAGAGGGAAATTTTGGATTAGTTGCTACGTCACTTTTTCACATCTTGAGGAAGCAGAAGAGAACACAACAGAAGCCCAGAGTCATCGGGTTTTACCACCTGAGAGTGGACACTGGGGTTTCGGACGAGCTCGACTTTCTCCTCCTATTCCTCTGCCATGTCGGTAGTTCTGTTCTGCCTGTCGCTGCTAATTGTGTGTGCGTGTGTGTGCGTATGTGTGTGTGTGTTTGTGTGTGTTTGCTATATAGTTCCTATGGGCTAGCATCGGGAGTTTCAACATGGATGCTGAAGATGTGACAGATTCTGTCTGCGTTGTGTTGACGCTGTGGTAAGATGCGTACGCAGGGCGGGCAGATGGAGTCAGTGGGTTAACAAAAGCATATTCTGGAAGGTTCTTGAGATCAAAGCAAGCTGCAAGTTATCACGGCTCTTCTGCCAGCGCCATGTCAGTTGATGCGAGCAAATAGATTACGTAGTTATAAATACGCACACTATTCCTGATACGCTATTATGCACACTAGTGTGTAACTGGTACATTTATAGGTGCGTCTAGGTTACAGAATGACCAACATGTGTTCCTGCTATACTCATCAAGCGTAAAGAAAAGTCTTTATTCCTGTTGCTATGCAGTATGCGTGTCAAAACTGTTGCCTGTCCGCACTACTTGTTGTAAAGTCTTGACAGAGTTCAAGGAAGGAAAGGAGACAAACCCTGGGCAAGACACAGACTGGATGGCATCCAGAGGCAACGTGTTGTTATCACACAACAGACCCGCTTGGAGGGCTGGTGGCGGCAGTCGTGTCACGTGACGTGTTGTTGCCCTTCAGGGCTGCTGGGATTAGGTGGAAGCCAATCCCAGGACACATTTGTTTCTGCGTAGTTAGGAGAGACAGTGGTGACGCAGTTATGGGAAGGACTTAGACCAGCGCAGGGCTTGTGGCCCTCTCTTTCTCCCTCTGTATGTGTTGTTGGAGGAAGGGAGCAGCAAGAGGCTAAACCATGACATTTAGCCTGGGGGAGGGGGGGAGGAGAGAGACTGACGCACTGACGCAGCTGGCCAGTTCATATGCGCTGGATCAACTAAAAGCTGCTGCGTCACAGTCCACTGTGCCATAGCCGTGTTCTGATTGGTTGGGGGGGAAGTTTCTCTGGCCCTATGAGCAGTGCAGCAGCGTTTAATTGGCACAAGAACAAGGCAGCGGGTTGGTTCAGGCCTGTTGTTTTCATTTGTGTACTTTAGTATATAAAGCTATTCATATGATGTACAGTATGTAATGTTTAATTACAGTAATTAGCAGAAGCAAGTTTAAGATAAGGCAGCACTTTATAAATCCCAGAGGGCACATTTGTGTCTGTGTGGCTTTATCTATAAAACATTAGTTTGACATAATGTTGGCCTATTAATTGGATGCTGTTAAAATCAAGTGCAAAATCCAGGATATTCAATCAGTTTTACAGAGTGGACAGGCCAGGCAACTTGGAGGGACTTGTCTGAGTCAGTGGGTGGCGTGCAGGTTCTGACATGAGATGATTTCTTTAGTTCCATAACTAGCGCTCTGATGTACAAAACGTACATCACGTAATTTGCCAAGTTCTGAGCCGATACTGCGTCTGCCAATGGTCTGCATTGCAGCTTCTGCAGTCTGCGGTTTCCCCTCTCCAACTCTTACTCCAATTCACACATTCTTGGTTTTAGGTGTGCTAAATTTGTATTATGGAGCTTTGTGATTTCCATATCACTGGTTTAGCTTTTACTCTGGCTGTGAAGACATACGGTAGCATTCAGTGCCTGAAAGTTAACAAGTTAACAGCAGCAAAGAAATACTTGTACTTAATGTATATGTAATGACTGTCTAATTTTAAAGGTAACGTCAGTGACAGACGGCTTATTGATAAGATAAGCTTGTGCAAATCTAGCCAATGGAAAGTTTTGAATATCATGGAAGCCATAGCCTTTGTTTCCAAAGTCCAAATATTTTAATAGGTCAAAGAGCTGTACTCTTGCATTGGGTTTGTGTGCCAACAATGGAGTTTATATGTCTTCCATGGAAAGAGATGCATTGGCTAGATACAGTATGTTGAAGATTAATCAAAATATTGTGAAAGGCATATCCATAAACCTAATGGATTACTGTTGCACCAGTTTCTTGTTACTAATCGTAGCAGCTCTAGACTAGGTTAAATTCATAGTTTTGTTGTGCAACATAATGTGTGCAGATGCATTAAGCAATACAGGTTTACCCAGCAGTGGTGTTAACCTGCTTCTCTTACAGTCTCCTGTCTTTTTAAATATTGTATAGGCATTGCACAACAGGTCCGAGGAACACAAGCAACCAACACCCTATAAAAGAAAGCTGGCAAGGTTGTGTTGTGTCAGCCAGGCAGAGGAACAGGACACCATAGGGACACACAGGTTCTCGGATCAGAGCCGTCACTGTGGCTATGTACGACACACCTTACAAAATGGCCCAATCCGCTCCACCTGAAGTCTGAGAAAGACTCTGGGGCATTAGGGCATTTTGTTCTTCCTCTCATTGTTCAAATTAATATTGTGTATCCAAAACAGAATATGGCATGGAGCTTTGTGGCTTTCCTAAGAAAAAGCGGTTGTGGGAGTTAGTCGAATAGTATGACACAGCACATGTTGACATGGAATCCTACTTGTGTGCCTGTTTTTGTAAAAGGACATGCTAGCTGCCATGTCTGCCAACGAAAACAAAGTGGACAGGATATAATGGGCTACAAAACAACACGAGAAACTAGAGATCTTCATTGCACAAGCACTTGGCCTGTGAACTGGCCAAAAGTGGCCAATACCCTCTTGCAGCTAACTGGTTAGCTAGCATGATGTCTTTCACTGACATTGCCTTGTGGCATAGCGAAGAACCCTCCCCCTTAATTGAAGAGCCATTGATTTAGTATGTGAATCCTGTAGACAAATGATGTGTCTAGTTGTCCTTTAGTACATACAGTATCAGCCCCATTGCCCCTCCATCACCCAACCTCTAGATGTTAAGTGTGGTAGTGGTTGTGTTTTTCTCACCCGTGTCATTTATCCTATATCTGGGCTAATGGAGTATTAAATATTAATTCCGATATAGCTATATTACCACTTACGCCTATTGGTTAAAAGGAATCACTTTTAAATCAAATGTCTTACTCATGTAGTCATAGGTTGCCTCATTAAAGAAAACTGACTTTGTGAGGTAACATCGGCACTCTGCCCCCTCTGGTCAGTAAATACACATGGTAATACTCCTGAGCTATTAACGGTAGTCAGCTATTGCAAGCTAATACACTGTCAAATTCACAAAATATCTCCTTGCATTTAGCTATTTTACAGTTCTGTGCCTAATCTGGGACTTTTACACAGCCCTGATGCCGTAAATTGGAACATAAACAAAGTGGCAAACAGCGCTCAACATACTGTCGCCATAGTACACTTTGCTTCTCAATGTGTTTTAATATGAGGTGGCGCTGCGGATGTATATTGTTTTGATGAGATCAAAGTTATCAAGCGTTCTCGAGAACAAACACTGCCTTTAAGCTTAAAGGTGTGGTTAGCGATTATAGTGAAAATACACGTCTGCTAGCTGTCCATTCTTTGTGCACTGTGGAAACATCCAGTGTCCTTATCTCTGGCTCTGTAAAGTATAGTTTTATTTAAACAAGGGGCAGAGATTGCATTACAACTTAATTTACAATTACCCTATTAAATAAATACATTAACATTTTGAAGAATGTTTGACAACCACTGGATGTGACTATAATGTACTAGGCATATAGCCTTGCGTGGTTTACGTATGGTGTAAAGTTTGAGAACTTTCAAATAATTAAAGCACAAATGGTTTTCTACTTTTCTAGGACAAGACATCTTACTGTCCCAGGAAAGCTATGTTCAGATATACTCCCCTTGGAAGCTGGTTTCAGGTGGTGGCTTAGAGTAATGTCATCAATCTAGCACCATTTGAAATCAGTGTTCTAGGGACGGGAAGTGTGTTCCTCTGCAACACTGACATGCAACAGCCACTGAAGCACGAGCCAAGAAGACACTACATCTACAGCTCAACACTATGTCCTCTCTCCAAGGTTGACCGATTTCTTTTGGTGTTCAGAGTTTATTTGTGTTTCTAGCACCATTTGAAATCGGTTAAAATGAAGGACAAATCTCATCTTGACCAAGCCAAAAATGGGCAATCACTGAACGTGATTTGTGATTTGTTGAGCTGGAATGACTGATGCGCAATATAATTAATGTATGACTAGTCCAAATGCGATGTGACAGATTTTAGTATCTGCTCAGATCTACTAATAGTAGGTAGGTGGAGATTCAACATTTGTGTCTGACATTTGAAGAAAAAAGACTTGTTAGTACAACCAGACAAAACTAAACTACATGAAGACAGGTGGGTACACCCCACATTCAGCATACAACTCAGTTAACTTAATGTGACCTGCATCTATACAACCTATAGCTAAACACATTAAATGTGTGTGGAGAACATGATACATCATAAATACATGAATGTACCAAATTCTGTGCTACTACGGCATATAAATACAATATAGCAGAACAATTGTAAGAAAGGACGAATGTCCGTAATACATACTTTGTTCTTCAAATAAAAATGCAGTTTTACAGCCAATCTTGTTTTATTTGAATAATCAATGTCACTTCAAATATTAAATAATGATTCAAACAAATCAGATATTTAGACAAAACATTAAGGGCCACTGCAATACAAAGTATTGTTTAGATTATGTACACTGATGGAATCGTAACAAAAATTATCTACAACAGAACATCTTTTTCCATACAAAATGAATCACTTCAGTGATTGTCAAACTACATGACGACCAATGAAATAGTTCAAATTAAGGAATAAACATTTTACAATACTTTCTAAGATTTGTAGAAAAATGTGTCATCAAAACATTTTAGGAACACTGTACTTGTTGACTTGTTTGAATGTTGATGCCCAGGAATTATAACAACGGTGCAGATCAAAACTAAAATACTCTCATTGTAATGTACTGCAGAAGAGTTTCTTGTGTGCAAACATATGGTGATACATTCCTTGAATACAAAATTTCTACTTTGAGCAGGCACACATGACCAGGCTTTATTTATATGACTTCACATACTTGATTTTACTGTAGAGCAAGAAAGATTTAAATCAGTGGATTTTCAAGCAATTGGATAATATAGTGGTTGGCAATATAAGACTTTTCGCTTATGAAAGTTATGTTCATATTAGTCAGTAGCAACATTTTTGAATAGCATACGTGACCCTTTTTCTTCCATGTGGACTTCATAAGACTACACCAGAGGTGCATTTGGTGAAAAAGGGCTGGAGTTCATGTTGGTGGCATAGTAGGGTAACTGCTTTGTAAAACAAATGGAAAAAAAAAGAAGTCAAAATATTTTTAAGGATTACATTTTTTTTTTTATAATTAAAAACAAGGAAATGCAGGTGCTTTAATGTTAGACATGCTTGGGCGCTTTCCAAAAGGTAATTAGTACAAAGAAGGTTAACTGACAAGATATGTATTGGACCTCTATGGGTTAAATAATTATGTTAAAGCTGCTGTAGGTAGGATTTGGGAGTTGCAACCAGAGCTGTGTAATAAAGCAGGAAAGAGCACGTTTTTATAATATAAACAATAATAAACCCACAAACTCACCCCCTCCATTTCTAGAGCCCATTGGTCTGCCATTGCTAAGTGCCATTGCCACAACTTGTATATGTAGGCCTGTCATGATAACTTTTATATTCATTTATTTTGCAATATATGGACTTAACAGCTAACATTTCTCGCAATAATAGTGCGATTACACAGGTGTTGCTGACATGTTTATTGTGCTTGTCTGACTGACTGCAGGCAGCACCACACACACAAAGAAAGCAGACACCTTATGTGTTTTGGGAGATCACCCATGCACAGTAAGAAGCTCCAAAACACATGAACTTCTATTCTAAAATACCCTGAAGTTTCTGCTCCTTATTAGAACATAATTCACAGCCAGCCTATACTGCCACAGTTGTGGCCTGCATGCTGTAAGACAAGTGTGTTGGATGCTTGTTTTGATGGTGTAATGTTTTGAACCGACAGTAGTTTGTCAATATATTAAAAGGTTCTGTGTTTCAGTTTTTCTACCTCTCTCCCTGAATCCTTTACATTGGATTACTTAGACATTCTACCCTAGTCTTTTCTTGTCTGCCCTTAAAATGACAAAATTATTATTGCTGGGAGAATATATCGACCAACAAACATATTGTAACAGACCTATGCATATTCCTGTGACTGATAAGCTGCATTTACATTTACCCTATTACTCCGATTTGAATCTGGTTAAACACCCAACCAGAAAGCATTCTGGAGAGTCTGGAGAGCTTGAAATCCTTGCTACTAAGACAGAGCAGCAATTTATTTGACCCATCAGCACCGCACTGATTTTTCGGGCGTGGTTTAGGTGTGACGAAAGCGACGTGAAAACTTAAACAATGACAGACATATGCTCATCCAATCAACTGCCCACTACTCTAGTATTTTTTTCAGATTGAAGGCTCCCCAGATAGACTTGTGCCTAACAATCCATGGTGTCTCAGGTTACTATAATTCTACCTACAGTACCTTTAAAGCGGAAGACTCACGTTTTATTTTTTTTATTATCTAATACAGAAAATACAAAATAAAATATAATTGTAAATAATTGTTTGACCCCCTGCTTACCTAGCTCTAAAAGTCCTGATCATCAGATTTTACAGCCTGGTTTCCTGAATAGCCAGTCCCAGAGCTGTAATTCAGAAGTGGCTGCATTGTCATGATGGCCTAAAAAATAAGGACCTTCACCCTAAGGACCTAGACCCTCACACACACACCACCACCCGCCGCCAACACCACCCGCTACATAAAGTCACTCAGACACCCAGGTCACCCACCTCAGCTCTTTTGGGTTCCTAGGGGAGTAATAGTAGAACAGTAGTAGTAGTGTACATAAAAATAACATTTAATTCACTTCAACTTCAGGCCTACATTTGACATGAAAATGTTAAAAGATATTATGTCAAGTCAATTGTTTTTGACCACACTGGTAGCCAGTTAGTTGAATCAAGTAACTGAATATTACGCTACTGTTAACAACTATCAATCTTCAATAGATGGTGTAGGCCTATAGTTAGAGTGATTCTGTGTTCCACTGTAATCATTTATCTCAGG
>JAODVN010000022.1:2444245-2454880 GCA_025434125.1 Chologaster cornuta
GGATAAAAATTGTGTCTACAGTTACAGTGTGTAATTTCCCTCTCACTTTAGACTTTAAGTCATTTAGTTCATTTAGGTTGTTTTGCTCACACCCCTACATTAAGTACAGTATATGAAGAAGTGTTCAATGTGCTTATGATGATGAAACGTTTCTGAATGTGTCACACCTAGACATCAGATTACCACTCATCAGAACTGAACCATTATTGATTTACCTCCTCAAACAATGATAACTGATATTATGAATACATGATACAAGATGCTAGATTTACAATCATAAATGGTTTCTGACGCCCTCTGAGATGGATTCTCTTAAAAAGAAGTTGTGTGGACATTCATATTCTGTTCTAATTAAAACATGGTGTGAAATAATACAACAGACTATTTTTCCCTCCTTTTCTCCGACATAAAAGCCTATAAATAATCGAGGCCCTGGCTGATCCCTCAGAGTAATTATCTGTGTTCTCTGACAGCCACGGGCAGGAGAAAACTGACAGGACTCCAATAGGGAGATGTAGTGTAAATTTTATGAGTGACAAAGGAGATTAGTGGAGTGACTTTGTACATGTAACTTTGACCTCCTTGGAGCCGTGCAGGCAGGAGGTGAACATGGAGGCAGAAGGGCATAAGGGAGGTGTCGTCTGTGTTTCACCTCATTCTGTGTCACAGAGTCGTTCTGAGGGAATTGAATATATTGAGTGTTGTCAATAAATAATTCTTAACTAATCCCTGTTTGAGTTAAAAGGGTATGTAAGAATGTCATTAACAGCTCCCATTGTGTGCCAGGTATTTCAATGTAAAGCATACATGGATAATGCCCGAGCAGATCTGGCATGCCAATCACCAAAAAAGGAAAGAATCTTCCTGTTATTTGTTTAAAAGGAAGTACTTTCAGCAGAAATCTGGCCACTGGGGGGCAGAACAATCCAATTGAGGCCCCAGGAACCACTCTCTCATACTTGTGGACGTCAGTGGGGGCCTGCTTATGTACAGTATGTGCATAGTTGTCTATTGTCCTCTCAAGGTATAACACCACCTGAAGGTAGTTAAAACAATTTGTGATGACTAAAGGCAAACCAATCATTCTGCTCAGTTCACAATGACAATGGATGGACAATACAAATAATCTTTAATAAATATACATTGTGTATACTGTAAATTTTTGACATTGGACACTTACCAACGTATTGTTCTGGTTGAAAATGAAACAATTATTGTACTGTGTATCACAAATGTACTTAATGTTGGTTGTCTATATACGGAATACTTCTTGTGTGAACCAAGGCCACTCGTGCTGTAGCTAAGGAGCCTCAAAGGAAGGGCGTATCATTTTTAATACCATGTTTACATTCCTCTGTTGTGCTATTTTGACACTTGGTTAGGGCACTGTATTCTGAGCCTTGGTGGAAAGTAATAGTTTTCCACACAGCGTAGTTCTGAAGAGGCATTCATCAGTCGAATAGCAACCTGCCTCAATGATTTCTGTCTGTGTAACTCTCCCTCTATCACAGTCCTATTGTGTGTCGCTACAGAAGGGCCAACCCGAAGAATGAGTGTGCTGTTTTCCCCCGATCGAGGGTCTTTCATATACTGACTCTGCTCAGAGAGGCTTTGTTCCCTGTAATTACAGGCCCACACGTACGGCTCGGTCTATCGCCTGCAGCTCGACGGTTGTCAGGGAAATGTGATGGAGGCATCGAGCACGTCTGAGTGAAGGAGAACATGGCTGTGCCATCACACCCATCTGTTTACCAGAGAGTGTCAGAGGGCTGATGTCACCCCGAGAACAGAACAGAGGAGGCGGGCCGCGGCAGATTCCTTTCGCTCGCTCCTCTCGGTCTCTCCGGGCATGTTGTGGAAGGAGGCGATAACGTGTTCGCGTGGAGTTTTCTTTTTTTTCTCTCTTTTTTAAATCTCCCTGGCCATCTTGTGCCGCTCGTACTGTTCAAACAGGTTTCCACGTTCGACTTGTGCCTCGTCTTGTCAAGTGGCTGACATTCTGATTTAATCAACATCCACGCCTGCCAGATGAATTAGATCGCTATCAGAAATGTGCTGGTGGAACACCATGTCCCTCACTTGTCAGAGACCTAACTCGTCTGCTCATTTATTTATCGCATTCTCCGTGGGAGAGATGTTGTAGCATAGGGGGCGGGTTGGGGGTTTAAGGTTGTCTGTCCTGATGAGGTGCTTTGTTAAACTTGGATGATCCCCCAGAGACTTTGATAAGTCTATCTCTGCCTTGCATCACTTTGAAAGAGTGAACAATGGTGGCCTGGATAGAGCAAAACAAACAACATCATTCCTCCCTGCACTGAGAGCTCCTATACAGTAACAGTAACCTCAGTTAGTACAATATTTCAAAGAGACACTCCTCAATTTGCCTCAGCAATGGAATGCAATGCAGTTGAAGCTATGCTTTTACAAAAACGTGTGCTGATTTGGTTTGAAACTCTGAAAACACACGCCCTTCCCAAATGGCTGAAAATTATCTCTACTCCTCCTTCCCACAAATAAATAAATAAATAATTAAATAAATGCTTCAATAATTTGAATCCAATGTGTAATTATACACTCAGTCGTGGGTTATTATTTCTAAATATTTATAGATGATTGTTGATAGGCTGCTATGGGAATAGTGTTCACAATGTTCTCTGTGATGATTCAAACCCATCAGTAGTTTTGAGCACATGTTGGCAAGCAACTCAGAGAGCACGATAATCTGCAAATGGTTGAAAAGGGCTGATGTTTTCACGTGATGGCATCAATGCACATCACCAGAATGGACAGCATTCGTCCATTTTAATGTTGACCATTGTATTCCTGCTTTTAGAAGAAATTCACTATTGTGTTTAATACAGCAAAAGAAAGCAGACTGTGACATATATCTGATCCTTACAAGATGGTTGTATTATTAAGTGATTGCCAAGTCTGAGGAAGGCCAAAAAAACCATTTCATTACAAGTTTAACGTAATAACAAAGCTTAGCATTGCCGCGAATGCCATATTATTGTGAGACATGCAATTATGTACGCAGACTTTCTGACCGTATATAAAAGGGATTTTAAACCGTCCGCTGTGCTCTAATGTGGGTGTAGGTTGCATGAATTATCACAGGAGGCCGGCTGTGCGTTAGCTGAACTGAAGAGATTCAGATTGAGACATCCACTCACGGCTCACTGACTTGATATTTCTATCATCGACAGCAAAGGAGACTCTGACAGTTGGGCTGTACAAAGCCAGCTGTTTTCATGGTTTGAAGCGTCCTGTAAGTGCACCCAAGTTGAAGGATTGGTAGGAGATTATTAACCAAAGTGACACGCTGAACACAAGCATCCACAGTGGGAAAATAATCACTGGGACTCTACTTTCCCTTGCTTTGTACTATAACTCTGTAACTGGAGCAAAGTGCTCAAGCATGCCCATGTCAAGTGTTAAGGTAGAATATGCATTAAAAACACATGGAATAGGCAGCACCGCACCTGAACAACAACACTGAATAACCATATGAAGACAAAAACCAAAAGATTAGATTGGCACAGCTATTTGATCTATATAACTGATATGATCTTATTGTTGCCGTTTCCACAAAAATACAACCTTGAGATATTTTATTCCATTTTACTTTACTTAAGTCTCATTTTTTTTAAATTAAAATTTTGTTTACTTTAAATGGTGGACAATTATTAGTAAAATAAAAGGATTCATGTATTTTAATTTTAATTTTAATATACAACAGAGGACAGGCCTCAGAGGGCTTTGTTGTAATAACAGCCACATTTAGTTTTTTATTATGATATGCATTACTGCTCAAATACCAATCACACATTTTAGCTTTAAACAATCAGGGTGCTCCTCCTATTCATTTGACAGCTGTTGGCTATACTGTATGTCAAATGAAAAATAACCATTCTGTGTAAGCGCTGTTCCATTGTTATTTAACACAGGTCAGGCTCAGGTCATTCCTGAGCGCAGTTTGAGCGATGGTGTAATCTCCAGTGATACCTTGTTCGCGCATTTGCAAAAGTATTTGGCGCCACTGGATCAGCATTCCTCCCAACTCCCTGTATGGGAGTGAAAATACAATATCCGTTTGGAAGACTCTAGCATTCATCTTCACATGAGCCTCTCTAGCTTAACCCACAATATGAGTCGCCACACAAAGGGGAGAGAAAACCCTAAGGTTTAGGATAAAATGAAACCCCCAGCCCTGCTCAGTCATCGAAGAAACATTAAATGTACGCTTTGTTTACCCGCATGTGCACTTATGAATCCCAGGGGTGCCACAACCTGTGTATAACTCAGCCTTAGGGCCTTGGAGTATTTTTCACTATGAAATGAAATTTTATAGCATGCGAGATTAGCCGACACTAATGCAAGGTCAAAAATAATAGAATCAATAGGCAGGCTTGGCGATGTTAACATTTACAGAAAATAATGGGCTGAAAAGCGCTGTTGAAAACAGAATGAAACGAGTCTCTGCAGAATTCTTATTGATGGCTTTTCATTATTTCTAATAATTTGACTTTCTTTTGGTGCTGCTGCCGGGGGTATGGCCCTGGATATAGTATCTGTGTGTGCGTGTGTATTTTTTGTGTAGTTTATTTTACCCCCCACCTTTTATTTTATTTATGGTCAACAAACAGCTCTTTCCTGCCAATGTCTTTGTGTTGAATAGTGCAGCAGTGGCATTTAGCATGATAGGAGCTTTGTACAGTAGATCAGGAAAGCAGTAGCAGGTTCAGGGCTTGAATTCTGCCTCTTTCCAAAACACACATATTGTCTCTGGGCTCTGGCAACACTCCACCATTTTGTGACCGCAAAATGAACCCCGATGGTGACCCCATGTATTAGACCACCAGTGTAATCTCACTATCTATAGCTAATTCTAATGTGATTACGGGTGTTGGTGGGGTGGGGAAGGGGAATGTACTGGGGGTTGAGATTCCCCTCCCCATAACCCCTCACCAAACACACACATACACACACCACACCGGTATTGTCTCTCTTCTACTAATGAAAATAATGGTTATGAATGTTTCTTGTACACTTTGATTGTCACATCAACTGTTTTTATTGCTGCCATTATGGTTTAACATCGCACTGTTAATTCTGTTAATTAAAAAGCTGATTGCTTTTGCCAGTCTGTGATCTCCATTTGGTGAGTCCATATGGTATAGATTGCCTGTTGTAAATTTCCATGAAGCCTTATCACGGCGTTGCTACGTATAATCAAGCTGTACAAGTGCCAGAATTACCTAGAAGGCCTCATCATCTTCCCTTGCAACCATAGAAAAAAATACAATTTTCTCTAAATGGCTTTGTTTCAAATCATTACAAAGATTACAATACCATTGTTTGCTAGCAAAGCAAGCACATTTCAAGTTGTGTTGCACACTGTCTGACACATATCAAGACCTGAAGTTCAGGGCATAAAAACCTTCCCAGTGTCAATGTAGGTGGTGAAATTCAAACTTTAAGTTGACAGTACTAATCTATGAACTGCTGCAGTGCATTACTGGAGATATATCCCCAGAAAAGAAAACATCTCTTTTAAGCTATCAGGAGTACCTGGTACACTAAGGAGCTGTCATAAAAAGTGTACTGTATATCGATAGAACAGGTTTCTGTTCACACATACTGTATGTTTGTACGTATCCCGGAAACATATGTATACTTGTATGTTTAGAGCTCTCAGGTATAATGGCCTACTTTTTTTTTTTATTGAGGGTCGCCCTCTTCTCTGTCAAGAAACAAGACATAAAAAGCAAGATTTACTGCTGGACATACTAGACTAATTTCCTAATGAAAAGCTATATTTCCTACATAATATTAGTTGTGAATACAGTTTAAGAAAGGAAATGGAAATATCTTTACTTGCAAAAGAAAAACCAAGTTAAAATCTAATTTTGTAAACATAGAGGTACTGTACAGTCGTGTGAAAAAGAAAGTACACCAGGACACAACATTAATTTTTAGCGGGTCTAAATATGTGGTACATACAACCTCAGATGAACACCACCGCATGACATATCACACTGTCTCATGGCTTATTTAACAAAGTCCAAATGAAGAAGCCATGTGTGAAAGCCCCTTATGATTCAATAGCATATTGAACCACCTTGAGCAGCAATAACTTGAAGTAACTATTTATGTATGAATTCATCAGTCTCTCACATCATTGTGGAGGCATTTTGGACCCCTCATCTTTACAATTAGGTTCCTTAGCAGGCATTTGTTTATGCACTGCTCTCATACAGTCCGCCACAGCATTTCCATTAGGTTGAGGTCTGGACTGTTGTTGTTCTGTTGTAGATTTGTTGGTGTGCATGAGTTCACTGTCCTTTTGCATGATCCAATACCAGACAAGCTTTAACTGTCAGACAGATTGCCTCACATATGACACTATACTGTATACAATATACTTTCTTATATAGTGCATAGGAGTTCATGGTTGACTCAATGACTGCAAGGTTCCCAAGTCCTGTGGCTGCAAAACAGGCCCAAATCATCACCCCTCTACCACGGTGCTTGACAATTGGTATGAGGTGTTTGTGCTGATATGCTGTGTTTGGTTTTCGCCAAATGTGGCGCAATGCTATATAGCAAAACATCTCTACTTTGGTCTTGTCTGTTTAGAAGTATTATGGTTTGTTCAGATTCAACTTTGCAAACCTAAGCCGTGCTGCAATGTTCTTTGCACAGAGAATAGGATTTCTCCTGTCAACCCTTTCAAGCAATCCATAATTGTTCAGTCTTTTTCTAATTTTACTGCCATGCACTTAAACATTTAACATGCTAACCGCGGCCTGTAATGTCTGAGATATAATTTTTTTTTGTGCAAATTCTCTGATCATGGCATGGTCTGACCTTGGGGTGAATTTGATGGGACATCCACTCCTGGAATGATTGACAATTTTCTTAAATGCTTTCTACTTTTGAATAAACCTTCCCACTGTAGAATGATGAACTTCAAAATGTTTGAAAATAGCCTTATGCCCCTTCCCAGATTAGTGGGCAGTAACAATTGCTGATCATTGCTGATGTCTTTCCTCCCTATCACTGTGTTAACACATCCCTGAATGCTCCAGACCAGCAATCTGCTAAAACCTTGGTTTTTATATAGGTGGTCACACTTGCTGATAATTGATGAATCAAAGGTATTTAATTAGCAGCATTTGTACTTTGTATTTTAAATCCCATGGAATCAGTAAGGACGTACTTCTTCATTTGGCTTTATGTTTGTTAAATAAATCATGACACGGTGTAATATGCAATGTGTTGTTGTTGTTCACCTGAGGTTGTATACACCAATTCGTTAGACCTGCTAAGGAACAGATTATTGTTATTTTGTCTTGACATGTTAAACAATAGAATTCAAAAAGGGTGTACTTTCTTTTTCACATGACTGTTTGAGAAATATACCACAGTGAATATAATAATTGTATACATGCATATGGCTTTGTATTGCTTTAACATCTACTTACTACATCTACTTACCATAGTATCTTTACTTGGTTCTAATACTAACCCATTCATAAAACAGCTTTTACAAATAAAAATGACATCCTCTACCATGGGAGCAATATTAGCTTGTATAGCTATTAGCTTCTAACTGCACACAGACAGCAGAAGTAGTTATTGTATCTCAATTACCATATGCTAGAGCCTTAAGTTCTAATTGTTCAACAGTCCCGGACACAACTTTAAACCAACCTCTTACCACTGGTACCCCACTTGTCCCCCTTCTCCACCCTACCTTAAACTCCAGGCGCAGAAATCTGTCCCTGTTGCCCCCTCTGATGGCAGCCACGTGTATCACTTTCCTAAACAAAGCATGATTCATTTTGAAGAGTAAAACACACCATTCTGGGAGAGCTTCATAATTCTTGTCATTGCAGGTCTTTAAATTCTTGACTAAGGTCCTGCCAGAAGATGTTCTCAGGCTTATGGAATGACACTGTTTACCAAAGAGACACGGAGGAGTGCTTTTGGGCCCGTCTTCGCCATCAGGCTTTGCTCTGGACTGGACATCTATCAGTTCAGACGTCAGGGAGGCTCACGGGAGACAGCCATTTCTCATTTTCTTCACGGCTGATGGGCTTGTTCTCTGTCTTTGCTCTGCAGTATTTACAACCACGGAATCTGTTTATGTGACAGAGATGTAAATATTTATACCCTAACTGAAATCGTATGGTAAAAAACCAAGAAGAAGAAAAAATAAAAAGATGTGTACAGTTGTGAAAGTTTGTGAGTTCCATATCGGAGGCATTGGTTTTAACAGGTTTTATGGATACGTTTGCAGTGCCAACACCAGAAGCATCCTTGTAACATTCTTATTTGAAAATGCCAGCTGAGGTGGAATAAATTAGGTTGTTTATTGGCTTTTCTCATCTGAATTGATTTTATAAGCCGTATTGTTCCACATGTCTTACATATTCAAATTTAAATTTTAGAGGAATTAAAGACAACGCAGCATAATCAGAATCAAAATATCCAACCGTTAATGTTGAAACGGAGGGCTGGGTATAATGTTCGGGGAACAGCGGTACTACAAGTACGGTGAAAATGAACTGGACACAGAGAAATTACCGGTTGATATTATGGTGAGAAAGGAGAAGAGGCAATAACGCCTTTTAACGGAATGCCGCAGTCTTAATTTGTTGAGGCCATTGTCCGTTGCTCTTTTCAGCAGTCGAGCCATTAATCATTCAGGTGGCCGTTATTTTTAATGAGTCTGTTATCATTCATTTTAGGGCATCCCACCTTTCCCTGACATGGATAGTATTTCTTTTTATATAGGACATTGGATTTATGTCTCCCTCTTCTCTCAGCGGCTCTTCGCTTCTCCCTTAGCAAAGAGCTGTCAGCTAGGCTCCACGTGACGGCAGTTTCGGGGAGGGGGGGTGAATCTAGCGTGGATTACCGTCTCCTCAGCACACCGGGGCCATGGGTCTCATAGACTCACACCCTATACCCTGTCTCTGTGAAATCACTTAAACAGCACTAAGTCTGCCTATTCTGGGCCTCTGCCCTGCTCTGTACGGCAGAGTACTCTGTACAGTATTTGGGCATTCCTTGAGGCATCAGGGGTGACTGTACCTGCTGTATTGTTGTGAAGGTGTTACAATGAAACAGATAATAACAGATATTTCATTTTAACACCTTCAATATGAAGGCTGCACACAATACATCATCCCTGATGACCAAAAGTTATGGGCTTATTTTAAGAGTTTAAAGGTATACAGTAGTAAAGCGACTGAAAGCTACAGTAATACACTTATGTCCAAATTAACCAAGTGCGTGCTGAAAAATAGATGGAAATAATCTGGTGTTTCTACACAGCCCTGGCAGCATGAATAGGAACACAAACAAAGTGGTGCAGACTGCATCACACAACAATATCCTAGCTTATGTAATGCATTTCCGATGTGTGGGGCTGAGCTGTCGAAGGAGTACCCTATGGCATTGAAGGGAGCAGTGTTTTTGTTTTTATCAAGTATATATCAATAATCTTTCTCCAGAATGACTATACCTTTAACTTTCTGACTGATTTGTAGATTTATAATAATAATTACATGAAAGCTACACTCACATTTGGGGTTCTAGCGGTGCTGTATAGCCCCAGCCTCTTCCATCCATTAGCAATACGTCACATAAGCAACACGGTGCTGAACGTTTGATATATCTACCCCTGTAAGATCGACACAGAACTCTGACTTTCCGGAAGTAATACTGGTGATTTCCATTAGCACTAGCATTTTCACTCACAAGTATGTATCTGTAACGCTTGGGGACTGTTTTATTTACTTATTTAAAATTAAACATTTATTTTAAAGATTGTGTAAAGCAAATTCCTTTAAACATGTAACAACACTGTTATCTATGTAGTATTTTATTGTAGAGTTACAGTAGTCTGTTTAACTGTTTTATCACTTCTCTGTTCAGGATTTTTTTGGAGGGCCAGAAAATGGGACAATATTGGTCCCAAGATTTGCATACCCCTCCTCGTAACACCACGAGGATATAAAAGCATAGAGAGCTGTTAAAAACGGATTTCTGCCCATGAGAGCACACACAGGCTTATAACCAATCTAATCCTTTTTACCAGTATGCATCTAGTTAAAGTGAAAACACAACTCATAAAATGCAGTCTACATTTTCCAATCAATGTTCGCTGCGGTAACACCGAAAGACAGTTTACCGTAGAACACGCAATGGGTGTGGTAACAGCGTCTTCTTCTGACACCCCCCGGCGCTTAAGAACAGATAATGGCGGTTATATTTTCACACTTTTGAAACGTAATTTTACACACTTTTTAATTAATTCAAATTTGGCTGGGTGGTTAATATTACTTTTTTGGTGGTATGACAAACTCAAAACACAAATGTATGCCTGCTTTACACAATCTTTAAGCAGTAACCGTAGCCTACACTTTTTAGAGATTTACAACACCTGAAAACCGCTGCTGTTTAGTTTTACAATAAATTCTTCATTGTAAGTTTAACGTCCTACTTGGTCATTGAGTTATGTAGTTGGTCGTCATGTCAATCAAAATGCCTCTCCTATCAAGTAGGCGGGTACTGACGCAGTTAGCCAGCGCTATGTCCCAGACTTTGCATATGTAAAAGTGG
>JAODVN010000022.1:2532420-2546134 GCA_025434125.1 Chologaster cornuta
CAGCTTTAAAACCACACTCCCAGTGGATGGGGATGGGGGGGTGGGGGGGTTAGCTGGGCTGAGTTGGTCGACAACACAGGCATCTGGATTGGTTTCCTGGTTCACTTTAACAGCATGATCTGGATTGACGTCTGAATAGCCAGTGGTAGGATATTCAGAGCATAACATTTGGTGATAGATTGATAGATGCTATTCTGTTTGTGCTGTAAGTCTAGATTTCTCTCACTTTTAAAATAAGAAGAATGTTTATACTTCAAACTAGGAGTGTAACTGTTATGAAACCAAGACCAAAACCGCGATACAAATGTTCACGGTTTCGTGTCGCGGTCCGTACGCACATACATACATACACCCTCAACCTGCTCCAAGTGCAGCCTGTTGAGCTTTCATATATGTTGCTACTGTAATTAAACTACAATTTTTATTTCACATTTAGCTCAACACTAGATTAGAACCACTCTTTTTGTAGCCTTTTTAATGTAAACACAAATGGATTTATAGAATGCATGTTATTGGATTATTAACCCCCATCACTACGATGTCAGATGATATCTGATTTCATCGTTTTAAAACCGAATATGCTATATGAACCAATGCGATTAGCAAATCGCAAAGGATGCGATTTAAATAGGCAGTTTTTTTTTAGCGTCAATGGTTGAATTTGCATGCCATCCTCCTTGTTTGACGGTAATTCTGACTAATCAGCGCCGTGCTTCTCTAGGTCTACCAGTCATGCCTCTGCTGAGCTAGAAATAACGTCTGGAAATGTAGGGTAATCCAAAGAAATGCAAAAAGTGGTCAATGGACACCACAGCTACTGTATGTAGTGCCTGATGTAGCGGTTGTTTCCAAAGAAGTTAGCATGCTCGTGCGCGGCCATCTATTTTGCAAGCCAAATCAACGTGCTGGGCAAGAGACCTTAACAAGGTAGCCAGCGTCCGGTTCACAAGACGCATTGTCAAATCCGAATGCCGAAGGTAGCTCCATAGTCCAACATGTTTCACGGCAATGAGAACATTACAATCTCAGGTGGAGCTAAATCAGATCTACATCACGTCCATTAAGTTGTGATGTGTGCTGCATCTGTGTAAATAACAGCGCGCATATCCAACTTTAGTTCAAACTGATTGGTCGATCACCCATAAAACTAAAAACATAAAACTAAAATAACAGACACTAGAACGTTGGAAATATAGTTCCAGTGGGGGAGTTTCTAGGATCGAACATTTGGGGGGGTCTCATTAGAATACGGAGTGCCTGCTAAATCACTAATTTCACTATAACAATAGGCTAACAAAACAGCCTGTGTATTTGTTCAATCTCTACAGACAAGCCAAGTTTGTAAATGGAACGTTAGAGATCTTAAACGTTGGCAAAACATTTTTTTGAGAATAATACATTTTATTTTTATTTTATTTTTATTTTATGGATGCTGAAATTCCATTCAGGGGTGCTGTATTTTGAAATAAATATAGCAGCAAACAATTTCTATTTTCTATGTTAAGAATATAGTGGAATATTGTAACGTAATCTGATCTAATTTATTATGTTAACCTAGTGCTGGCGCCCAAAAGAACAGTGTTACTGTTTGGCTGAGAAGCTGGTGCTAGTATGCCATCTAGTGGCAGAAAGTATAGATAAAAATACTATTCTACAGAACGAATGTAATCAAGGCCAGAAAAAAATCTCAGATTATACCTCTCAAAGGAAAAAATAATAACACCGCGATATGCACCGAACCTTTGGTCAAAAACCGAGATATTAACCGAATCGTGGATTTGGTATAAGATGAAGTCGGAACTATTGAATAAGGTAGGCCACGCCATTGAGTTGAATCGCTGGAGTGCACTCAGCGTTTTACATGAACGTCCTGCATCCTGTGGGGATGATAGCCATCTATACCTGTTAGGTGTGTCTAACATAATGCGTCTGATGTGGCTGCTATAGGTGACGACACGAGGAGAGGCCCACCTTGAGCTCAACGCATTCAGGAGAAAGCACGACTGTGCACTGGTGATATCTGGAGATTCGCTTGAGGTGAGCTCTGTGCACACGCTGGCACAATCTTAACATTATTCTTCAGCATCCAGACGGATGTGTTGTAACATCTAAGCAGTGGTTTCAGTGCTTTCAGAGCGCTCTTCTCAAGCGCTTATGGTTGGAAGGCTACAAAAACATCCTCATTACTTGAGGTGAATGTCAACGGTGGTATGTTACGGCTGGTGATTACTACTTTGGTCACCTTTAAGAAAGTTAGTTAAGGTGATAGACATAAATCGTATCTTGTCATATAGATACTGTATGCCCTTACCTGGTCCATTCTGGGGTCTTCCAGGTGTGTCTGAAGTTCTACGAGTATGAGTTCATGGAGCTGGCGTGCCAGTGTCCGGCGGTGGTCTGCTGCCGCTGCGCCCCCACACAGAAGGCCCAGATAGTGCGTCTGCTGCAGGAGCGCACGGGCAAACTCACGTGCGCCGTGGGTGAGTTGGTTTGACCATTCAGATGCTGTTTACCTGAACAGCCCCGGCGATGCCATCACACTGTGTCCCAGCACCGCTCTCAGTAAAGACCTGGCTCTCAATGTGTCATCTAGAATGTGCTTTCCCATCAGATGCCCTCAGATGACCCCTCTACAAGGGCACCGCGAGGCGCTGCACGCACACACACAATAGTTGCCGTGAGTCCGATGTGAATCTTCACACTGGCTGTTGTTCTCCCCTAGGGGACGGAGGAAACGATGTCAGCATGATCCAGGAAGCAGACTGTGGCGTGGGAGTGGAAGGCAAAGTGCGTCTCTCTCTCTCCCTCTCCCCTGTGCCACACAGATGTCCCCATGTGTTTCCTGTCAAGATGGTGGTGTCCCTCAGACATTCACACAGATGAGTCCTCTGTGTGTTTTATTTTCATTTATGAGAACTTGCTGGTTGTAGAGGGCACAGAGGTCACACAGGTCACAAGAGACCTTAAATCTTTTGACCCACGACCCTCCTATAAAGGTGTGCAACTCCCTTTTGTTGAAAGTCATGGAACACTTTGATGCAAGATGGCAACATAAGGTGCATACAAGCATCTGTTTTCTGTTAAAAATAGAATGATGCCAGGATCAGACTACACACATTTGGTCACAGTGGTCACCATGTCAGATTAGACAAACAGGAGACTACATGTATGACACTGATATGACCTTCACGACCTGGCCCAAGGGCATGTGTTGTCAGGAAGGAGGGGGAACCATGGGACGCTGAGGCAGAGGTTTGGTGCATTTGGGCTACTGCATGGGGAATGGAAACCTAGCCTAACTTAACCAGCTATTTCCTAGTCTCAGCCTCTTCTGTTAGCACTATACTGATACGTCTAATACATATATGTAATCTTGACTGACTTCCCAGAAGTCAGGAAGTCCTTTTTCATGTTAATTGTATTTTAAGCAATAACAGTAGACAGTAGTAGTTCTTTTATACTTTTTATCCAAAAACTCATTCCTCATTCAACATCCGACTTGGTAATTGAGTTACATAGTTGGTCGCTGTGCATGTCAACCAAAATACAAAGTATGCAGGTATTGACACATCTAGCCAGCGGTGTCCAAGACTATACATAAGTTAAAGCTGGCTCACCGGGTTGCTTAGTGTGTGCAAGAGCAACTATAAAACTATTCTGACATGCTACTCTTTTCGTCGGGATGTTGTGAGGCGTCCCAGACGGCACATCCTTGGTCTTTCATTACGTCACACTCCTAGACTGTATATTGTATATATGGACAAACGCTCCGTGACGTCACCCACACCTGACTGGCCGCTGGAAAATGTGTTGTTAACAACCAAATTGGGTCAAAATCGTGGTGAATTTCTGTATTCTGGAGCCGGCCTCACCCTCATATCTTGCACTACTTTGCTTTATTTGGTGTTACAGTATACCAGACCTGGAATGGTAGAAGTGTTTAAAACTCTGAATGAAACAGGCATTGATATTTTAATATGAAAAGCTTCAGCAGACGTTAAATGTAATGTTTACCACATTTGTCAGCCGTGAACCAGCGTGTGATGGTAACAAACCCTTGTGTCACCTCTGCTGACTTTTCCTCCTGTTATGTTGGCCACAGGAAGGAAAGCAGGCTTCTCTGGCTGCAGACTTCTCCGTGACTCAGTTCAAGCATTTAGGCCGTCTGCTCATGGTCCATGGTCGAAACAGCTACAAGCGGTCGGCAGCCCTCAGTCAGTTTGTCATCCACAGGAGCCTGTGCATCAGCACCATGCAGGTAGGTGGAGCCTAACTTTGCTTCAGTTGACCTGAGGGATTTGATGTAGGCTACAGCATATTGAGAATGTATTGACCTGAAAGAAGGTGGACATGGAAAAGTCTACTCAGCGTTGTTGAAATCCAAGGAAAACATTTTATTTCTTTTCCTTCTAAAAAAGAGCTGGTTGAGAGATTTGAAAACCAGTCTTGCATGATCAGCCTTGATTTAGCCTTTTAATGCGGGCGTGTCAACTTTCTGATATCCCCTGTGTATTATTTTAAGTCTGGGCCAAAATCCAGCACTGTTGACAGAGTTAAGAAGTGAAGCATAGGTACGTCCTGTGAGACGGCAGTATGGGGGAGGGGTCTAGGGTGAGCCAGCACCCCCCTGAGCATCCCCTACCCACCTTTTACCCCAGTCGAACCTCGTCCTCCGTGGAGGGAAAGCCTGTGACTCACTCCAGCTGCGGAGGCTGGTGTCCACGTGTCTCCCATTAACGCCAGACACAACCACAGCCCGTGACCTGTTTGGTGAGGCCTCGCCTGGCTGGCACACGGGCTTGTGAGTCCATGGTCCACGTCTTTAAAGCATCACGGTCCATTTAGTCATCGAGGTTAGCCGGTGTTGCTCATCCACACCCACAGCTCTGAGCTAAAGGTGTTGGGGTAAAATTACCACTAGCAGAAAAGTCTCTTTTTTGTTTTGTTTTTAGTTTTCTAAACGGGGATTGCAAAATAAATCACAAAATTAAAAGCAGCCTTTTTTTTTATCCCATGGTGATTTATTTTGTTTTGCGATGCCACCTCATGTTCAATTGTGGTTCCTAATGGCATCATAGCATTGATAGGAATAAACGATGACTCATTCACTAATGTATGTCTCTTTTTTTTCACTTGGCCCTCCCCAACCCCCAGGCGGTCTTTTCTTCTGTGTTCTATTTCGCCTCTGTCCCTCTCTACCAAGGGTTCCTCGTTATCGGGTGAGCTAAACACTATCATGACTTATCACAAGAGCATTTGGCATTTCTTTTTACTAGAGCTGTTGTGTTGGTGGGATGGGAAAATGTGATGTCTTTATGTTCTATGGCATTTGTGCTCCACATGGGAGTCAAGACCCCTCCCTGCCCGGGGGCTTATAAGATGCTGTCGGGGAGGAGAGATGGTTTTATGTTTACAATAATCATTTGTAATAACATTACCTAGATGTATTATCTTAATAAAACATACATTTACTCAGTGTTTCATTTCGTTCATAGTTGTTTGTTACATGACATACAATTATGTTTCTCTAATAAAAGTTATTAATATGACTCTTATTAATGCTCATGCACAAGCGAAGTCACAAGCTGTCAAGAATTTAATTTAGCTAGGTTATGAATACTTTAAGGTAATGCATTAAATATATTAATAGAAAATATAATTAATACAAATATTGAGTGAGTGCATTATTTAAACCGTATCACATGACTCAGCAAACATGCTATTGGGTTTAGACTTAGTACACCACTGCCTTACGCGAGTGACCCTGCTCCAGGGTTCACCTGTTTAACCGAGAGTGATGTGTCATCTCCAGCTACTCCACCATCTACACCATGTTTCCTGTCTTCTCCATGGTACTGGACAAAGATGTGAAGTCAGAGGTCGCCATGCTATACCCAGAATTATACAAAGACCTTTTAAAGGTACGTGTTACAGTGCGTAACGTGACTAACAAGACAGGAGTTAATGAGTTAATGAACTCATGAATGTGTTCATGTTTTACAGGGTCGACCGCTCTCTTTTAAGACCTTTCTAATATGGGTCCTAATAAGCATCTACCAAGGTAAACCGTTACGTCACATTGTTATCTATTGACCTTCCAGGTGAGGTCTAATGGACTGTTTGTATTGGTACAGTGTGTATTGGTGCCACGTCTATTTCGTATCTGTGGGAATTTAAAGCGTGGTCATCAGTAGAAACTATTTACAGTAGTGACATGTATTATGTATGTTTGAACAAGTTATCAACGAACAGTGCATTAGATGTATGTCTCACTTAGATACTAAAGATACTAGAACGTGCTCTACTGCATTACAATATACAGCATCATGCATCCAGACGGCCAGTCTTCACTGGAGGAGTTTGTTTATGTCTGTGGTGATGACACATGTTGAATCTTAATTGCAAAGGCAAGCTACACCTCTGAACTACAAACCTCATGTGTACAGCTCATGCAAAAGCCTACATGATTGAATATTGCAGCTAGCTGGTTCAAAGCGAAAGCTAAAGTAATTCTAACCTTTCCAGGGAGGCTAATGGGCAATGGGTGCCGAGACTGCATTCTGCAGCCACACTTCCATTACTATCCTCTGTTATACTCTGGTATCAAATGCATTATTAGTCCCAGCAACTGTTCTGTGTCCTGGGTTAAAAGGTCACAACAAAGTGGTGAGGAAAATGGAACAAACACATGTGAAACACTTCCTCTTCTAGAAGACCGAAGAAACACACTGGATGTGTTTTTTTTTACTACACTGCTCTATTACAGTTCAGGCAGTATTATTGCACGGTCCAGATTTGCAGACTGCAGCAGAACGTGGCACGACACAGGCAGAATACGGTCCATGTTGAGTGTAGAGCACTAAAGGAGTCTCTTTGCTCCACAGGCAGTATCATCATGTACGGTGCGTTGCTGCTGTTCGAGTCCGAGTTTGTCCACATCGTGGCCATCTCCTTCACCGCTCTGATCCTCACAGAGCTCCTCATGGTAGCCCTGACCATTCAGACGTGGCACTGGCTCATGATACTGGGGGAACTCCTGAGCTTGGTGTGTTACATTGCCTCGCTGGTCTTCCTGCACGAGTTCATAGGTGAGTAAACACACATACACATGCAATGCCCTTAACGGGTGGAATCGTGCTTGCGTCAGCTTATCTGCGATGCAGAAGTAAAGGAATGCGGTCTTAGATGGTTTCAGCACAGGCTCTGACTGATTAATAGTGTCAGGCTTTTCCTGGCCTTGGAGTACTACGTAAGCATGCATCGACAGGAGCTGAGGCTGTCATTCATGCTATTTCTCTAGTGTCCACTCAGTCCTGTTTGCTGGGATGTCAGGAAGACCTAAGCTGAACACACTGACCACGTGTCCTGTGTGCAGCAGTAATGTGCCTACAGTAGGACCTAAGAGGAAATGCCATAGGGTCTTGTTGTTTTCCTGTGTGGCAACTGTCAAAAAGTCACTCTACAGTGACGGGCCTTGTGTGTCGATTATTTCAGTCCTTTTGTTGCCACACACCTGACTAAAATAATTCCGGTTTTAGTCCTGCCATATCGAGACCTGTGACACATACAATACTCAAATGGAGCTTTCTAAACATTTATTTTAGGCATTTATGTGGGGTGTGGAGTTGCATTTTCAGACTGCAATCTTGACCACTGAATATCATGGCTTGAATGTGGTCAAATGTACCCTTTTGGACACTCTCTATTTAGATGGCTTTCAAAAAAAAAAAAAAAGCTTTTACAGAGCATTATTATTGTCTAAAATGTTCACTGTGTATAAAACACATGTTATGTATATTCTGTATATTTAATTCCCAAATGTATATTCAGGATATTTCTTTGAATTATTTTCTAAAGCGAATCCATGTTAACATGGACATCATATAATCATTATATGATGTCTGCTTTGGTGATTTTAAAAGCATCTTGTGGCGTTAAAATAAGTAAAGTTTGATATTTACTCTCCAGTCGCCATGACAAACCTGTTAAGCGGGTCTACATTCAGCAAACACTGAGCTACCATTCCATTTGGATGCCAATCTGTGCTGTATTAACAGGCCCACCGCGTGGGCTCAGCCCGCCCCTTGTGACACACCATGCCATCTGACTGATTCTTAGCACAGTGCATGTACGGCCTTCTGACCTGTACCTTGTGTGTGTGTGTGTGCCAGATGTGTACTTCATCACCACGGTGTCATTCCTGTGGAAGGTTACAGCCATCACCCTAGTGAGCTGTCTGCCCCTCTACATCCTCAAGTACCTGCGCAGACGCTTCTCTCCTCCCAGCTACTCCAAGCTGACCACCTAAAGAGCCAGGGGAGCTGCTCCATCGCATCGCAGACACCCCCCTCGCCCCCTCCCCCTCCTTCCCTATCCTCACAGTCTTGTTTGGGGACACAGACGGACACGCCCCTTCGCTTGGACCAGGGAATTAAATAATCTCATTTATTCTGGAGACAAATGCAAAGTTCTTTATGGGAGAATTTTTGTGGTCTGGAAGCGTTTTGGACAATGTTACAAATATGTATCAGTGTTTCTTATTCACGTGTTTGATGCAAATGTGGGCATGTCTAGTTCCGAAACACCAGAACCATAGTGTTGGTTGGAAAACGTTTTGCTAATGCTACTGGTTTATAGGAACAACATACATGAGAGCATAAACCATTTTCTTCAAAGGGAGACCTATCAATACACTGGTGAGATGTATGACCATTTAAGGCATCTGATGGAGATGAGTCACTAAAAAGTGTCCAAAATGGGTTTTACAGGTGTCTTGTAATGTAGATTACAAACATGTTATAAAGCAAGGGGAACATTTGTTTTGGTTTCAGACAACTTCTTATTCAGCTCTTCAGGTATATAATCAAGTTCTTGGCTGGAAATACACATCTTTCCAGACGTCTTAAGTAGCCAGGTTTTTCTTTTTATTGCTGGACTGACGTGGCATTTTCTCAGGTCTTGATTCACATTCTCCCTAAATGGCAATTTCTAATTGGAGTTTGAGAATTATATGGGGACAGCGTTATACTGACCAGACTGCATTAAACACACGTCTGACCGTTTGTGTACTTGTGTGCGTCACCTCAGTGCTACAGGCCGACATGATGATGGCAGTCGTGTGGTTGTTAGTATAGCATGACCCATGCTCGCTGATCGTAAGTCTGCCTTTGTCTCGGCCTCTGAACTGGGCTAAGTCTGTTTGCGTTGGAGGAGTGTGGTCACGGCAGCCCAAGGAACCCCAAGCCGTTTGTTATTTGCAGCTCAGGGCGTCTGGGAGGGCTTGGTCTACGCCCGGGAGCAACGTCACGTGGCTGCTGTGGGATTGGACGGCCGGTAGCGTTGCATGGTGACTCACTGTAGTAGCAGCCCAGAAGAGAAACCCTCACCAATGTACAGCTGCGCTTGTCTTGTTCTGTGACTCCTAGCCCCCTCAATTCTCACTGCTACTACCAACGCCCACACTTGACCTGCGACTGCAAAAGAACAAATCACTCTTTCGCTGAAACATGTGAACATGTTCAAAAGTATTACTTTTAGTACAAAATGAAATACTTCAATTCCATCCCTTTGGACCACTGGTATGTTGATGGTAGTGTAACTAATAACTAGTAGTAATGATGTACCTATATGTTTCTGCTAAAGGATATCTACAGTAGAATCTGCTGCTGCTAAGACTCTGAAATCATCCCTTGTTAAAGCGATAAAATGTGCCATAACCACCATAAATGAATGCTTTAAATGTGTTAAGTTTATGTCTTAATGCTGTTAAATTAGCAATGTTCAAAACATTTTTTATGGCAAATCAAAGCCTGAACGGCAATTAAAAAAATTTATGTAATGTTTAGCCAATACATTGTGACCCTTCTTGTAAATAACCTGTTTTATTATTGCTTAATTTATTAACTTTGTAACTTGCACTCAGATTTGCAAAACATTGACAGGGGTCGTGTTATCGTAACTTATGTTAGTATTGTGATGATCAAATAAATCTCATGTTTTCTTTCATTGCATATTTACAGTTAGCCTTAGCTTTGGGAAACATTGCTCTCAAAGTTGAACCTATTCGTTCTGTATTGGTTTTATTTTCCATTAAAATGTTAAATTGCAGATAAAGCTTTAGTCTCGTTGTGTTGTGTGCTTCGCCTCTTTGAGCCAGATGAGGGAGTCCCTGTTGCTTGGAGTGTGTGCTCAGTTTATATTTACATTCCACTTGGCCAACCAATTCACAGCGTCTTGCACCGTCTAACACACACGGTACTGATTAGACTGACCTGAATTCAACATGGAACGGTCCATGTATGCATGTACAATTATATTAACGTCACTTAGACATGTTATTTTTTTAAACAAACCATGGTTCATGGTTTGTTTCATGAAGATGAAAATGTGTTCATCACAACTTTATGTATTTAAACCAAGGTGGTTTTTGCTGGACTAGCTTCTCAATCATCAAATCATAAATAATAAAAAAACATAGTCAAGCTTCACTGCTGTTTGTTTAAGGTTCATATTCAATCTGTGTTCTTTGTTATTTATTTTCTTATTCCATTGCCATGTGTAGTTTTTGCAATTAAAAGAAGCCATTTAACTTAATCAGTCTCATGAAAACTAAAATTCCACTCCAGAGTCAACAGAGCTGTTGCCTACCCTAAACATTTGAGGTCTCTCACCAAGCTTTAAGAAATCTATGGAGCTCCCCTCTTTTTACTGGGCCACCACCAAATCCACAATCCAATCATGCAGGGGAGTCATAGTAAACATTGAATTTTACTGTGCTTTTTACCCGATTGTGGTTTTGAAAATAATATAAATGGCTTAAGGCTGTTAGTTGCCCATTACATATCCAGGCTAATTATGATCAGACTAATTATTTTTTATCATTAGCACTTAAATACATTTTGTTTCCAGTTTTTGTAACAGCTAACATGCAAAGTATTCAGCTGTGCAACAGCGTGAGTAGACTACGCCACTGAACTCTTTGTAGTGGTAGCAGGTCTCACATTGGCTTTAACACCATGGAACCTTTTCAGACCTATATGGGCAACATCCAGGCCAATGTACCATCAACAGGGTTGACTGTGCTGTAGTATACTAGGCTACTCCCTGACATTAGGGCCATGTGTTTCAGTGTCCTACTAGCTAAGGTCGTGAGGTTATGGTGTATTAGTGAGTTGGAACCATATAACTATATGGGACGCTCTGCAGGGTCACCACATGCTTTTGGTGGGCAGGTGATATGATTTATCTTAGAATGGTTTTAAATGGATTAAAATAGCTTTTATTGTCTTTGTGGATACTTTATCAATGCTGAATAATTGATAATTGTTTATCATATTTGTAGTGGTGGTTCGTTGCTTTGGTCACAGGTCAAAAAGACCTGTGGAGTTTATAATAACGGTTCTAGTCTTATACACTATAAATTATACATATAGACAACAAATATACAAACTGAGCATCTGTGATGCTGATAGATTGCTAATGTGAGAAAATAACTAAACACTTGTGCTGCTCTGTGTAAACACATGATTTTGGTGATGACAGGCTCAAGCTTAGCATGAATACAAGCCCTCTTCTGCTGCTATTTATAGCTCTGTGTGGCTGGAATGCTTTGATTTGTCTAAGCAGCACTACTGTTAAGGAAGGGCCGTCTGGATGTATTTACACTTCTATTGTGCGTATGACACTGCTGAATACCTTGCTATGTAGCTTACACCCTTTTCCTTGTGCATGATACATATTCATGATAAATAATAAGAGATTAGTGGTGATTTGTGAGGATGGTTTATATTGACACATGGGTGTGTGAGTGTTTTTTTAACTCTCTTGAACTGCTGAATCACTTAATTTATAAAGTTGTATTATTGTTGTTGTAACATACCAGGGTTGGGGAAAATTAGGTCACATAATAGCGTTGGTATTGTTGTAGGATTTTAGAATTTGTATTAAACATGGAAAGATTATAATACACATCTCTCCACAAGAGTTGAGAATTTCTAAAAACATTACAAGATTGATGAGAATCATATTACATAAAGAGACACTTGTAGATGTATGCAGTTTCCATACTGATGGGAAATATTAGTTCATACAATTTGGAAAAAGGAGGGAAATGTTTTCCATGGATCACAAGTTGTGGCAGGAAGGAAATAAGATTCCTTATTGCACAATAACACACCAGCAGTTTCCTATGTGAAATTATAATCGGTGAGCTTGCTATCAACAAAAATCATTATTATAGGCTGTTATCTTCAAAAAACAGTTTTCTTGGGTTGTATATCTGTTTCTGTATGATTTTTGTATTATCTTATTTTGAAGTCACTTGAATCCATCTACTTCTAATCAAATACTAAATTGATAAAGTACAAAAAGTTTTAGGAACCAATAAATGTTTAAGTAAAATCAAACTGACCAAAAAAAAAATAAAAAAAATACTAAACAATCTATGCTAATTGTAAATATTCATTGTCATATCACGTTTCCATGTCACGGTTCCAGTTATTTGAAATCCTTATAACAGCTGTTACATGCAGTAAACTGAAAAAAGCCAAGACTCTAACCCCAGACAACACTATACCTCAATGATCTGTTTTACAGTGATGGAAAATACTGCATGACCTTGGAAAAAGTGGGTTCTCCAAGCAAAAAAATACCAATAAAACGGAAAAATAAAACAAAACGGAAGCGCAAACTCGTCTGTCTGGACGGAGGCAGTTTTCCTTTATAGTTTTCCTTTCTCAAACGTGTGCCACATTCATTTACTCATTCATAATTTCAATTGCATAAGTGTTCCATAGCAGTGGAGGAATGTACATCTGGTAGACGACATCCATCAGAGAGTTGACCCCAGAACCATGGGTCTCATGCATTGCAGTCAACATGTTCACCTAGTTTGGGGTATTGGGGCTTCTGTATTAATAGAAATGCTAAATGATTATGGATTACTGTTTGCCTCCTGCCTTAGAACATGAACTCTTTGACATCACCTAATATTGTATTCAATAGAGAACATGAAGGGAAGAATTATGTTTAGGAAAAATAAAAACAATAGTTTGACATTTCCAATGATACTGTATATAGATTTATATACAGTATATATATATATATATATATATATATATATATATAGATTTGGTGTCTCAAAGGAAACACTTGCAATGCTTGCATGAGCTGCATCCAAAAATATTCTTTCCCCACCCCCAACAGATGCTACCTTATATAAGTTCTATTGCAATGGAAAATCTATCCTCAGGATTGTTGGGGTCAATCTAGTCTTTCTAGTTTTCTTAGTCAGACCATTCTAAATATCTAGTTCTGATAATTAATAAAGGCAAATAAAGTTTCCATAATGATATAGACAACTGCGACCCCAATGGAAAAAATGGCAATCTATACTCCAGGTTTCAAACGGCTGTTCGCCTGGGTCCATAATTACCACAAATCAAATAAACATTTTGGAGCAGTCCGTCTACTCTACGATCATTTACAATGTTGGCAGACAGATTGCTGAATACACAGTACGGGGCTTCACACAGTATGTAACTTCATGTCAGCGTAGAGTATACTGTATCAAACAGAACTATTTTTCTTTTTTTTCTCAGCCTCTATGTCCTACAGTAATTTCTTCATCCCCACAATGAAGTTCTTGTGTGCTACTGTCTGAGAGAAGCCGCAGAAATGCCTTGGCGCAGAAGCCGGAGACGTCATGGATTCCTGA
>JAODVN010000022.1:2550456-2568189 GCA_025434125.1 Chologaster cornuta
AGAATGACTAAACCCTGCCTTCAATTGATTGCTCTACAGAGGGTTTCCCTGAAAGCTGTCAAGAAAAGATACTCACATTAGTGGGAAGTGCTAGTAAACCTTCGAGAAATAGGGGTGAAAAAATATTAACAAATGAATTGCTTATTTATATTGGCGACTACATTACTTTAAGAATACAGAAATTGGCATACTAGCACCACTGCTGCCGTTCCAGTGGGATTTTTTTGTCCACAAATACAAAGCTTCCTTATGTATTTTCTATAGTTTTTGTATAAAATGCATATTATCCAATGTATGTTGGATGGCATTATAGAAATGAAAAGGAATTTGTCAAATGTGGATTATAGTTTTCCTTTTACTTCAGTGCTGTCAGTGCAAAGGTATAGATGACAGTCTAAAATATAAAGGCTATATTGCACTAACTAAATGTATAAATAGTAAAAATATAAAACGCCTGAGCACTCATACTTTTTTCCACGGCTGTAATTTTAGGACATTGTGCACAGCTCTTTAGACATATGCCAATACTGTGTAGAAGGAGGTTGTAAGCAAGTATTCCACTCACTCAGGGCAAACTGTTCTGTTTCCCAATTACTATGTAACCTGCAGGTTTGTTGCTCGTGGTTTGCATAGTCAGCAGGGCAGCAGATTCCCTCTTGACTTCCACAAATGCAATTACAAGTGATAAATGACGCACCCTTGGTTGCAGGTGCAAGGAAAAACCTAACGTAGTGGGCTTGCTAAGGTGTGGCTCATACAGGATCCACCCATATGAATCAGGCGCCAGTGACTTTGCCTAATTGCGCATTCCCATGTTTGACTACATCTGAAAATCCACCCATAGACTTCACAATACTCAATGTACTACCAGAGCAGGGCACTAGTGGTGTTGCTGCACCAAGCTTCAACCCCACGAGACCTGTCGTGGTGGATGCTAGTAGATACATCACCAGCGTTGATGTAGTCAGGCAGCTTCTTGTGATTCACCACTTAAATGAATCTTGGCTGCCCCATTCACATTAGCCCGCAGTAGTAATCCCATCATTGGGAATAGGTGTGGGATCCTGATCATGGTGCCGAGATGGCCACATGGAAAATCCACCCATAAAGTCATTACTGTCCAAAGAGGCAGCAGGATGTCTGACTCATCTCCTATATTGCACATAGCTAACGGCTCTGGTGCTATGACTACTCCACACCAAGTAACATGCTTCCCATGTCTGAGTGTTAAATCATTAATAGTTACTGTAACTGGTTGTATTTGCTACCAAACAAGTGGGCCACGCACTGATTTTAGTTGTTACATTATTAATTTATATCACGTCTCGACAGTGCAATATCAAATAGGCTATTCAACCCAATCCAGTTATTCCACAATGATGCACGTTATAGATCCTCTGCATGAATCATATTCCTTAACACTGGTGCTCAGTATTCAAGCCTTCTTTCAAGTGCCTCTGTTGGAGGTGTAGGAACCCCGAAAGTTATCTATCCTTTATGAGTAATACAAATTTAGGTAAGCAATTCTGTTTCTCCACTTTTTGTTGTCGTTGTCATTCAGCGTTTTGTGCTTCTCACAAAATATATCTGGCAACTGAAAAGAAGAACATTGTTTGGTTTAATAAAGATGTGAATTAAATTTACAATTAAGTTATTAATAGCGTACATCACACAGATGAGCACAAAAACATTTTCACCGCCTGGGTGGTCATTATTATTGTTAGTGTGGTCACTCTGAGTGGTCTGCAGCCCCATAAGCAGCAGTTGTGACACATTCCTCCCGTAACCATGTTGTATCACAGTGCCCCTCTGTCTGTTGGTTGCTCTCGCACATCCAGGAGTTTAGGGTGCCAACACCCTATCGCCCAGTTCACGATTTGTCCCTGCTCAGACACCGTACCCGCCAACTGCTGACCAGAGCACCACAAGACTTGCTGTTTGGGAGATGCTCCGACCAAATCGTCTGGCAATCTGTGGCTCAGGTTTTCATGTCTGCCCGTTTCTCTCCATCCAACATGTTGAATATATGTACAGGTCGTTCCCTTACCCCCTAATATATCCCAGACCTTGACATGCACCACTGTTACCATATGAACATTATTTGCTTCTTCTGTGAGTCAACGACCATGTATTGCCTTATGGGCATGTGCGGAAAATATACTGTGTGTAAGCAGAATTTGAATTAAATAGCTTATACTTTCGTCACTGTACATAGATACACATACACCTGTATGAAAACAAAACTACTAGATTTGTTGTTCATATACTGTATAGGAAGCTCAACTAACCATTAACTTCACTGCTTCCATCTGAGGTAGTCTGCTGAAGTCTGGCGACCCAAAGCACATTGGCCAACTCACTTTCCTATTCCTCACTATATCAAGAGCATAAAACCTAGAGCTGCAATGCAAAATGAAATGAATGAAACTTCTCAGTTATAGTTGTTATTCGTAGGTGTCAAATGTATGAGCTGTACTTACTTTTGAGGGTCACGCATGCTTTGGAACCTCTGTGTACCTGATCCAAATGGAATACATCCAAAGGATTGGGCCTTGAACCAAATCTGATATTCCGAGTATTGATGGGTTTCTGGACTGCCAGATAGTATTTTGAACCTCTGTGTTGTTGATCCAAAAGGTATTTCCCTGGCCATAATGGGGGGGCCAGTCTTGGTAGGGTATTGCTCTAACATCTAAGGGGAAATGGGTAAAACTAGTCTAAGATTAAACAAACTATTGTTTTTTAATGACAGTGAGAAGACACCCAATCACACTCTAAAGTGTGATGATCAGATACAAATTATTTTAGTTGCAGAACAGTGTTTGCAGGGCAATGCCTGAGAGGAGGGTGAGCCCAGTTTGGATCACAGCATCATGTAGTGACAGTAAATGCGGCAGTGCATACAACTTAACCTAGTTTGTGCCGATCATTGTTTGGCACTAGATGCTTCAAATGGAACTAGTCTCTGACGTACAGGTAAAAAGTATTACCTAAATAGGCCATACAAATTCAGTGCTGTATATTGCTACAGTAATAACATTCACATGGGGTGGCCTGAAATATGTTTCCCTGACCACAGGTGGCAGCAGTGAGAACACAAAAAAGACTAACTGTATGACGTTAGTCAAATACTGTATTCAATTCACCTGTAGCTCACAAATCATACACATTGCTAATAGTTGTTAAAACATTCCTATTCCGTCCTGGCAAAAGCATGCACTAAGCCCTGTCGCCTAATGCCTAATGTACGGTACCGTAGATATACTGCCTAGATGCCTAGATACCGTACGTTAACGTGATTTCTTTCCAGCTTCATGGAAGTACGAACTTCCTGACCTCGCAGGGGATTTCTGCTGTTCATTGTGACAGCGAGACTACTGGCGGGAATAGCTCAAATGCAGAGTGAAATTATTATTCAGTTTAATAATGTCACGTTTAATAACCGTCGTCCGTTGATACAATATCCTTTTGTTTACACTAGCGCGCTTACTTGGTAACTATGGCAACGGCAGAGCTGGGGCGAGTGTTTTTATGTGAGAGTGAAGGCAGACAAACGTGCACATGAAGCACGAGTGTGATCGGCAAACGATGACTTAACTGTTAAATGCGTCGAAAACAGCTATAATAATAAGAGGCCAAGCCAACTATAATAATAAGAGGGAAGAAAATATTACCGGTATTCGGTTTTTGTTTCTTTAAGACAATCAACATAATACATAATAATTCATACTTCATAATACAGACAATTTCAACAGAATAATTTCAAAACACAACTGCAATAAATACATAACACATTGAAACATGTCCAACAACATACCGTGCACATTCTTATTGGGACAAACAAGGCATTCACTGCAATTATCAAAATATTCTTGATTGGCAAACAGTGTGACAAAGGGATCAACATGCATTTAGAAAAGACCCAATGCAAGCCATAAACATGGAGTGTTTTTCTTGTTTGAACTTGCAGGTGAGGACAATTAGAATGGAATTTAACTTGAAAAATATCTTTATCCCAAAAGTAATGCAATTCTGAACATTAAGATGACTGGAGTATTTCACAAGGTTATCGCATTACATTTTACAAGTTACTTTGTAAAAGGTCCAGTTATTTCACCAGCAAAAGTGCAATCAAACATTTCCATGTACTCTAGCAAGAGGCACTGAGTGGCTTAACGACGCAGGTACAGTACATATTAGTCTGTCTGAGGCACAGATATAGCTGGACCTTTAGGGTCGTCAAAGCGGTCCATGGTGTTCAGCTGCATAATCATGTGCAGGCCGTAGACAAGAATTAGCAGCATGATCAGCGTTGTCACAAGCCCCATCCAAATCCCTGCAGTGAAGAATCCGGCACAATCGCTGGCATAGGAAAAGCTTGTTCCATTTGCCAAACCAAAGCCCTGGATCTGTTTAATAAAACAGGAAACAAGCCACGACTATTTAATCAGCTGCCATTAGGAAAGCCATTGGTGTTTAATAACAAAAAATACATCCACTGAAATGAAAATATGATGCATGTATAAGTAGTTATGGTGTTCTATACCTATGCATCGTTTTTTCTTTTGAGCCTTTTCTTATTTGATTAGACAGTGAAGAGAGACAGGAAGCGAGTAATATAGGGAAGGATTGGCAAAGACCGGGGTCTTCCAAAGCACTTAGGCACATATGGGCAAGGAGTTATTGCATGCACCCCTATACAATATGTTAAAATGTAATATAACAGGAAGCAACTATTTTCTATTTAGAGATATAGTAGAGTTATTGTGTCCTGAGATGAGAACCGTGACCATATCCGGTCAGCCTGGCATGGATGCTAGTGCATTTAACCCACAAAGCATTTGTATTGCATTGAGATGCTGGTACACTTAACATGACACCTAGTGGTAAAATGTCATGAACCACTGTAATAAAAGGATAGCACTTTTGTACCTGGAAGTCCACGAAATTCACCATCCATGCAGATGTGTTCTGGTTAGTGCTGTTAGGCACAAGCAGGGGGTAAATAAAGCTGTTGACTGACAGGCAGTGGAAGGAGTACTCCGCTGGGGCGTAGATGTTTCTGCTGCCAATGAACGATGCCTCCTGGCCACGGTATTGCAGCTGAACCGCATCCAAGGTGAACCAGTTGCGTGCAGATACCGGATAAAATTTCATACTCATAGCAAAACTAGGGGTGCAGAGGGGAAGTTATTCTAGCATAGTGGGAGGGAGATTATTACACATCTTTCAACTGTACTCACTGCAAGTAGTAAAGATATAAGGGGTTGGCATATAATACAATTGTGATAGAGCAGTGAACAGGCAGCCTACACATGCTTCATTATATGTTAACAAATTCCACTGAGGTCAGTCCCTAAGGCACCACAAATTATGATTATTGGCTAATTCGGAAAGAAGAATCTGATGTGTATTTATACTCAAACCTGTGTCAAATGAGCTTGAAAACATGCTGCTTCGGAAGCATATCCAAAATCAGTTACTTCTAATGACCTCCGACAGCATTTCAACTACTACTCAGAAAGCAGAAAACAAGGCAACGGGTCTTTAGTTTTGGACAGATCCACTGTGTGCTGCTTACGTTAGAGTGATGCCTGATGAGTATTTCAGGACAAGTCTAAGAAAGAAAAAAACAATAACAGTTTAAAACATTCTGCTGATACTTTCTCTTCTCATTGACAACTTCAATAACAATGTTTTAAGATGGGCATATGGATTCTCACATTGAGTTAGAGCCGTTACATATGGACCCATCCAGGGTAGCGGTCTGAGCTGCGAGATCCGTCCAATTAGAGCCACCATTGAAGTCAACATAGAGGTTCTGCGCCCAAAGCATTATGCAAGGGGAACCAGATGTATTAAACATTATAGGAGGCCTGATACTGGGTGCAAATGTCTGAAGCAAGGAGCGACCCATAGGTTCATTTGGTGACATGGATAGCTCTGGAATAACCTGCAAATATAAAGAACAGGAGGAGGGTCATAGCAAACAGAGCAACTTTGGTGCATTAACCTAGTTGTATATAAAACAAGTGCCATGGCATTTGTGTTATCATCTAAATCAAATGTAAAATCCCCTGACTTCCATGCTATTCCAGAAATTCCATGAACAGTGGAAACCCTACACACAAGATCTGCCATTTTTGTAGTTCTAGTTTAATTGAATATTATACAAATTGGGAAAAGGTGTAGAAACGTATAATGCAGCAAGCTCAACTTGTATGTTCTCATACTACATACAATGCATTGTAAATGAATTAGATAAATAGGCTACAAACTTGCTAATCAGGTTTAAGGCTAGGTTTATGGTGTGAAGACCCTCATGAATGTCAGTTAGAATATCTTACTCGTGAAGGCTGAAGTCCTGTATAGATCGCAGTATAAGAGATGCTTTTGGCTTTCATTATACTCATAACCTTCCCAATGATCTCATCTGTGGTACAAAGAAAATTGTTATTGACTAGTGGCCATTTCAAAGCAGTGGAATATATCCACTGTTGATTAAAACAATAAGCAATGATTTCTCCTCATATCATTGGCTACAACTTACCATTGCTGCGTATAAGGTCCTTACATGACATTTCATTCCTGTAAAACATAAACAAGTACATGTTTACAAACCAATAGCAGAGAGTGACGTATTTTAACGATGAATTTAAGTATCTCACCCAGCACAATATGGGAGGCTAAACACCAGCAAATTGCTTTTAGAGGTGTCAAGAGGCAGCTCTAGCAGACTATCTGGATCCACCAGAAGTGGCGCGACTCCAAGCTTTTCTTGCAGCAGAATGATTGTGGTGCTAGACCCATGCCATGCCAAGGCAGGGAGTACCAGCGAAGAAGAAGACTGCAGTGCAGCCTGTAAAACAGACAGCATAGTGTGAGACAGTGGCATAGTTTACATGCACACAATATTACGGCCTTTGCCCCTATTCTAAAAATGACAATGTTCCTACTAAGCTTTACATGTCTGCTTAAAATTAAGATTCCACCAATATGATAGTTTAGCCTACATGCAGCTAATGTAAATGTTCAAAAGATATGCCATTACATAACTTAATCACCCTACAGAGGAATTCCCCTACTTTTCAAGCCGTATGTGCCATTTTGCATATTTGCAAGGACGTAAAATGATAACCTAATGCAGTAAAAACCTGAATATCAGCATATCCCATGTGTTTTAACATCCTGGCTCCGCCTGACTATTGCTCTCAGATTAATCTCTTTTTGCTAAGACTTTAGTCTGGAAACCCTGTTTGCACGGCTACCGTGCTGGCGCTCAAGTCGAGTGTGTTTCCAAATGGTGATAAGAGATTGAGGAGGCGATCAAACCAATTGTAGCAACGCCAAATGATTCAGCGTTGTCCAATAGTTTCAAAATTAACCAGAGGTCTACGCAAAGTAGGGGGAAATGTATGTGAACACTTCTCAATAGAGCATGGCCAGAGTTACACCAGGGCTAGGTATCTTAGAAAATGCTGAATTAGGGAAATTGACTTTTTCAGAATATCCAAATGGAATATGCCATATTCCATTTACATGACACATCAAATTCAGAATACTGCCATAGTTGTAATAATTGTGGAATACTAGTGTGCATGTTAACAAAGCCACTGTGACATACAACAATAACAGGAAAGTGTTTATCAAAACTGACCATACCTCAAGGTTTTGAAAAGCACTATCTTGCTTGCCTCCAAACACTCCACCATACAATGTGAAGTCATCTTTGCTTAACTAGGGTAAGGGGAAAATATATATAATTGATGTTTTAATAGTACATATTTTTCAGATGTTTAAACATTTCCACAGAAATACATGACAACTCTCAAGAAACTTTTAAAATATTTTAAACATTAATATAGCAATTGTGTCCTGAGCTGAGAATGACAGCACACTTTTTCTGTGTGTTATAATCTGAGCCCCAATATTTTTCTATTCGGACTGGCAGCAGGTTCATGTTAGTGTGTGTATTGCCCACAAGCAATTGTTTAGGTCTGACATACCGATACTTAGTTTGGCATCTAGTGGCACATAAGTTCACACATAGTTCATTTAAATGTACTCATTTCCATGTCCTTATATGTAACCACAGATGTAAAAAAAGAAAAAACCTTAACTGAAAAGAGGAACAGTTAAGGGGAAGAGATGCCAAAGCTCATGATCACTCACGATACAGTGATATGTCCAGCATCATTGACTGTTGTGTGACTACACCAACATTAATAACTTTTCCATCAAAATGCCAGTATTGCCACATTTTAAATATTGTAGCTATATCCACAGGCATAAGCAGTTTAAAGGTAATTACTGTGTATGGTCAAGGTATTATAATACAGAGACCATGCAGCCTTTGTCCCTATCATGTGGCAACAAGCTACAACAAAGCTTTAGACTTGTTTATAACAAAACAAGAGTTTATGTCCCCATAATAGAAGACAGGTTGGGATGTTGTTTGTGACTTTTGTCCTGACATTGTGTCTTGACAATGTCATCTTCCCCTTCTTGTCGAATTGTTCTAGATAGGCATACAGCTTGATACCATCATTTACTCAAGTTTTCCTAAAGCCTCCCAAATCTTATTTTAGTGTAGTACGGTAGCAGCACAACATGAAGCAATCTTGACACAGTAAGGACAATCGACAGAACACCAAATAACATGTGTTAAGCGGTAAGCATACAATGCGTTAAATATCAGGCCTGACCTTGTCCTGCAGAAACACCAGTCCAGTGTGTGACCGTGAACCAAATGCAGTGTTGAGGTATGTAGTCAGCTGACCAGTGGATATGATGTGACCATCTGCTGGCGGTGCTAATGGTGGTAAACTAGACATGCAAATGCAAACGAAATGCTAAAACCATACATTCACATACATCGGGTTAGGTTTTTGAGAGCACTAGTTAAGCAACCTACGCATTTAGAAAGTATTACATGACAAAACTTCTAGCTAGGTTTTAGAGCATTAGCTTTCAAGATATAGCTTTCTAGTTGGTGGGGATAGGCCAGTATATCTGGTTAAATGGTTACAATAAAATGCAATAGTTACCTCTCGGTGGACCACATTAAAAATGGTAGTTGATCAATGGATGCCCCATACCCGAAAAATGTTACTAAATAGACAAAAAACCGCATATGTCTCGTTCCACATAGAAGCCACAGTCCTGCCATTTTCCTGATTTCGCAAAACCCGTGTCACGTGATGGAGACAGCTCAGAGTCATGTGTGCGAAGTCATACGTCATTATCTGGGCAGGCGTTCTCAATATTTATCTCTCGACCCCTACCTACGGTCTGGGATTGTAGAAAACGCTTTCTTTGTCAGAGGCACACACAATTTCCCCAATGGATTAGATTTATGATTGTCAATTATTGATGTTGCTATACTGCACGCCGTCACGCAATAATCGCATAAACCCTATCGGTCCACAAAAAAGCCCCTGTGATGTTTCTATTGCAATTTACACGAGCCCGTCCGTTAGTCTAGTTTTAAATCATTGGCATTCGTGTATTTTTAAAGGATAGTTTGCCTGACGGTGCTAGACCTGCACCAGCAGCTGACCTTTAAACATAATTTAACATGCATAGGAAGACCATATTCAATCTGAGAAATGCTCAAAAGGTCAGTTTAGACTATTTGCACACGTAGGCCAATATTAGCCTAAAGATCCATTTATTATTTGCACAGAAATGAACTGTGCCGCCATAACTTGTTTCTGTTTAGGAAGGCGTTGCTGGCGCGAGCAGAGAGCGGTGGCGACACGACTTCCTGATTTTTAAGAGTGCGTTCGGTTGAGTTAACGTTTGATACGTTCATTGACCTTATACTAATGAATTTACCTCGAAAACTTTGGCAACGTTCTTGCACGAGGTTTTAAAATACAGATGAGTTTCTGTGGAGTGGAGTAGTGGCGTGGTATGGGGAATACAGTATTCTTGAAGATGCTATGGCTGCTTTAACAGTCAATGGAATAGGCTTCCAGACCAGCTAAGCTTGGTAGTTTGTCATTTATTTTACACAATATGGAATCATGCATGACTTACCAACTCCCCAAACAAATGCATAACCAGCAGCGAATGGCTGCATATGTATTTATTTTCATATATATTAGCTGTGCTCGCATAACTTTGAGAATGTTGCTCGTCCTGCTGAGGTGTTTGTTTTATGGGTTAGTCTTGTTATCACTTTAGGGCAGGGTTCCCCAATCCTGGTCCTAGAGGGCCACTGCCCTGCGTGTTTCAGATGTCTCCCTGCTCCAACACAGCTGACTCAAATAAATAGCTCGTTATGATGACCAATTCATTTGAAGCAGGTGTGTTGGATCAGGGAGACATCTGAAACATGCAGGGCAGCGGCCCTCCAGGACCCCTGCTTTAGGTATCAGTAGACTTGCATATGAACTCATTATTACCATCTTATTTCATCTGAAAAGCCTATGCCATCTCATTCTGAAATTAAATATATATATAAATTAAAAACGGAATATGTTGACACACACAACCTTGTGGAAATATCCTTCTCAAGAACAGGTTTAGTGCAAGTGTATCACCAACAATCTAGAGCAAACATTGTTTTTGTGAACTTCGTTCCCAGAGCAGCCCCTCTGTGTTATTAACCTCACCTGGTACGTTTACTTTGCGTTTACACTCATTAAACGTCAAGTAAACGTTATACCATCCTGAACACAGCCTTATTCACACCCTGTTGAATGCTAACTTTTGGGGATCAAAACCGGGGATTCAACCTGTGCAAAAATAAATAGTCTACGATTATGCATGATTAACTAATAATTATGAACTAATATTTTTTATCCAAACACCCAGCTGATAACATCATGCTGTGTTGTTAAATGCAGGCAACTACAACTGTAGCAGAAATGGGTAATTTCCTGAACCATAAATATAGCTTTAACTCTGCGACAATGTAATAACGGGCCGTAGACATCTGTGGTAGCTGTCCATGGTAGCATAGCTATTGACGCAATCAAAGTTGAATCGTTCGATCTTAATTGTCTTATAGCAAACATGCACATGATTTTTAAAGAGAAAGCAACACATAGACGAATTAAAATATTGTACATGATCTGTGTATATTACAAAATATTCAATACAGGTAGGCTAAAGGGTTTGGTCTTGAGCAACTCCAACCCAGCATCACAGCTGTGGTGGCGGAGGGATACAAATGCAGACACGAAATGCTGCGGGATCTAGCCCTTCTGTAGCCTATCAATTGGGATAGAAAGAAAATAGAGAACAAATAGAGACAGATATACTTTTTATTGTGTAAAAACGTTTCGTCTCGGCAAAGTCACAAAATGGAATTTAATATGTACATAATATATGGATGAATCCGATAAACAACAATGTTTAAACAAATGTCACTGTCAATTGTGTGATTGGGTTGTGTGTTGAGAATATAGGTACTACTTTCCGACGCGAAAGAATATTATTCCACAATGCTTGTCGTTTAGGGCCATCTTTGGTCGTCCTCGCCGGTGACAGTGTGGACTACATTACACTGATCAGCTGTACTTAATGACAAATAAATAATATTTAACTAAGTAAGTCGGTTAATATACAGTACTTGGGCAAAGAAAGGACGCCAATTCGGGATTGTTTACTCATTTGCATTCTTTCCTTCAATACCCTTCAAATTCACAAGGCAAAAGAGTGCGAGACAGGAGAGGCGGTGATACAACATGGATGAGGAATATGATGTGATCGTTTTGGGCACAGGACTCACAGTAAGTGAACACGCTTCATCTACGTTGTCCCAATAAGTAGGCTATATCTGCGTAATAAACTGTTTTTAAATGTTTGCCGAAGAGTGAACTAGGGCTGTGGTTTACTATAGCCAATAAAGGAACGTATGAACTCAATGGATGTCTTACATTAGCGGAAGGTGTAATGCAAATACGAGTTTTTGTTGGAGATTTCATCACTAATGAAATGTATTGTATCTGTGTATTTATATTTGTAACACGCATGGAATATTGGCAGCGATTGATTTATTATCAGCAGACAGCGCACTGTTCTTTTACACGCATTGAGCATGAGCATCTTAGGCGTAACCCTATATGAGATAGTCGTTGCATAGAAGGGCCTAATTCTCATTCTTCTGCCCAGGCCTATAAAGGTGGCTTAACGAATGTTCTTTAACACATAGGCCCATATGCTCCAGTCATCTTGTTATACACTTGATAAGATATTACTATTAATTGAAAGGTTTAGAAATAATAATCATTTGTTATTTTATGGTTCACTTTAATCGGCTATAATAGCCGTAAAGCCAGTTCTTTCTTTCGATTTAGCCATATGCAGAAATACTGCTAAGCTGTTGCTATAATTCTTATTTTTAATCTTATTTCTATATGGCCATCATAATATGATTTCACGAGATGCCTGTCGGTTCAACACGCGCATGCGCATGTTTTGTGAAACGTCCTTTTACATTACTTTCTAAATGCATACATTGCATCTACTAGGTACATTATACAAATATGTATTTTATTATTTCTCTCACATTAATTTCCAACCTAACGTTGAGCTTGCATTTATTCCTATCTAGGAATGCATTTTGTCTGGGATCATGTCTGTGAATGGGAAGAAAGTCCTGCATATGGACAGAAACCCCTACTATGGAGGAGAGAGCTCTTCCATTACTCCCCTGGAGGAGGTACATATGTGCTGATAATATGTTGCATAGCAGGATTTGAAACAATTATTAATATATTTCACAATCCTGATAATATTGTTTGACCTGTTCAGTTTGTCAGGATGGCTGTTACTTTGATGCATTCATTAGGAAACTGTATTCCCTAATGCAGATGCTGTGGACATATTTTATGCTATACACATTAATGGTGATGTCTTTTATTTATTTTATTAAATGTTTTATATGTCTGCTATTTCTTTCCACAGCTGTACAAGCGCTTTAGTCTCCCAGAAAGCCCTCCCGAGTCAATGGGCAGAGGAAGAGACTGGAATGTTGATCTCATCCCCAAGTTTCTCATGGCAAACGGTCAGTCTAATTTAGATAAAGATTCTTCCTATAAAACAGGACCGAACCACTGTAGTTGCAACATTATAACGTAACATAACAACATAAAACATAATACAATGTTATTTTTCATGATTAATTTCAATGTCTTGCTGGGTTTCTAATGGAGTTCGTTTCCAAGACAACTGAGCCTGATGTTTGTACATTTATTTCATGTTGAACTCAGGCCAGCTTGTGAAGATGCTACTATACACAGAGGTGACACGGTACTTGGACTTCAAAGTAGTGGAAGGGAGCTTTGTCTACAAAGGAGGAAAGATCTACAAGGTGCCATCTACTGAGACTGAGGCACTGGCCTCAAGTAAGACATCTTCTATAATCACAGTGTGGTATTTAACATGTTTTTGTCTAGATATGCATACAACTGCACAAAAGTAGTCTGAATCATTTTTTTTACATCACCAGATCTCATGGGGATGTTTGAGAAGCGAAGGTTCCGGAAGTTCTTAGTCTTTGTGGCCAACTTTGACGAGAATGACCCCAAGACATTTGAGGGTGTAGACCCAAAAACAACAACTATGAGGGATGTCTACAAGAAATTTGACCTAGGTCAGGATGTCATTGATTTTACTGGCCACGCCCTGGCCCTCTATAGGACAGATGAGTAAGTGCAAATAATAATAATGCCTTCTTATATGAATGTGTTATGCTTCGCTAACACTTATTAAGGACTTTATTTCCTCTATATTTCTCAGTCATAGCAATAATGTCTGACTAATGTAAACATAACATTTTATTGGTGTTGATCTACGCTGTCGAGACTTAGATATATATTACACTGAAACGAATGAGTCCAGGCATCTCTGTAAGTCTCCAAGTCATCCACAACATGTCCATTAGCTGTGTAACTCGTATTTGGCAACGGTACATGTTTCATTTTGAGATAGGGCTGCTAACAAGAAACAAGCATTAACAACGTCAATGTATTATTGTGAATACTAACCTCTGCTTTTGCTTTCAGCTACCTTGACATTCCCTGCTTGGAAACTATTAATCGTATCAAGTTGTATAGTGAATCCCTGGCACGCTACGGGAAGAGCCCGTACCTATATCCTCTGTATGGACTTGGAGAGCTGCCACAGGGCTTTGCCAGGTATGCTTCTACCGTACACTGCATGCCACCTGATTGTGTACAATACACTCAGGGATCATGCGATACCTGCGATACTTGTCGTTTAGGCTGAGCGCAATTTACGGTGGAACCTACATGCTGAACAAACCCGTAGATGAGATAGTAATGGAAGACGGCCATGTCGTGGGTGTGAAGTCCGAGGGCGAGGTACAGTCACAACGTGTTGCCACCTTTAATAGCGGCTCTGCTCTGGGAACGGCTGATCACTGTGCGGCCTGTGCCCGTACAGGTGGCGCGCTGCAAGCAGCTCATATGCGACCCCAGCTACATCCAGGACCGCGTGCGCAAGTCAGGCCAGGTGATCCGCGTCATCTGCATCCTCAGCCACCCCATCAAGAACACCAATGACGCCAACTCCTGCCAGATCATCATCCCTCAGAACCAGGTCAACCGCAAGTCAGGTGAGCACCAGTGCCCTGCGTAGGAACACATGCTAAATCCAAAAGACCAAACCACAGTGGTTCTGTCAAATAGGGCCTCCTCTATTTCTCTCATCCCTTTCAGTACAGTAACAAGGCACTCTCTTTGCTCCATTGGCATCGATGTGAATCCATAATCCATAATCAACCATGACGGAACACTCCCTTAGCGTTCATTAAGCCATGTCAGTCTTAAATGAGTTACTTTTTGATAACAGTGCGTGCCCTTGTCAAAATGCTAGACGGAATTTAACGCATCCCTCACTGTAACCCCGGCCTGTCCCCCAGACATCTACGTGTGCATGATCTCCTACGCTCACAACGTGGCCGCCCAAGGGAAGTACATCGCCATTGTGAGCACCACAGTGGAGACCAGTGAGCCCGAGGCTGAGATAGAACCAGCTCTGGAGCTGCTGGAGCCCGTCGACCAGAAGTCAGTCATGTTTTCATGTGTTCAACATAACATGTCTAGTAATATGTGTAATTGGAAGGTGTCTCAATATTGTGTTTGGGCACCAACTGGGCACCAGCATGTGATTAGACTCAGCACGTGTGTGTGGGCATGCACATGTCCACTGTTCTGTATGTGGGACATCATTATCATAGCGCTGCCCCCAGTGGCCACAAGAAACACATTACTCCTTGTAAAGCTCCACTAAGAAATCATCTAGACACATTTTACTCTATTCTCTTCTATGTATTAAATCATGTAGGAATCACGTGAGATGAGGTGCAGAAGGAGCTATTTTAGTGTAGAGTCGTAGGTAGAGGAGGTAAACATGTTTAGGGTTAGCATAGCTGCATGTATTGAGTATTGTCTTAAATACTGCTTTCTACAGGGAAAACTGCTCTTTGGACATAAAAACAACCATTGTTATCTGATAAAACTAAACCAACAGATGCTGCAATCAAACAGTCAATCAGTAAACCAACCAATCAAGAGTCTTGTAGTAAAAAAGTCCTTATCTTGTTTGTGCAGGTTTGTGGCCATAAGTGACCTTTATGAGCCCACAGATGACGGTACTGAGAGTCAGGTGGGTGCAAGTGCTCCAGAGACACATTAAACCCAAATAAAATAAATAATACAAAAGAGGTAGGAAAGCACCCGTCTCACATAACCACGTGTCGTTTCTGTGTTGTGTAGGTGTTTGCCTCGCGGGCCTACGACGCCACCACCCACTTTGAGACCACGTGCAACGACATCAAGGACATCTACAAACGAATGACCGGCAGCGACTTTGACTTTGAGAACATGAAGCGCAAACAGAACGACGTGTTCGGGGAGGATGAGCAGTGAGCAGCCGATTGGGGGGAGGGGTCAGCAGAGGGTGGGCGGGACTTGGGGAGGAGCAGAGAACAGGTTAAATGGAGGGACAGATGTGGTTGAGGAGGGGTTACGTCAAGTAAAACAAAAATGCGTGGGGGGGTCTAAGGTTCATCTTCCCCGCCTTGAGACGCCTGTCTGCCCTTTCCGTTGCACCCCCTCCCCCACCCTGTCAGGCACCAAAACACAAAACTCACAAACACACACACACACTGTTTCTCTGTCACTGAAAAGCAGGGTTGATACGGTCTTTCGTTTCACTGTAGAATTCTAACCATGTCTTAACGTTCATTGTTATTAGAGGTGAATCTATTTGTTGGTACAATTTCAAAAGCCTATCCATAGCATCTTTCTGGCCTCATAAGAGCTTAGTGGGAGGTTGGCGGCATTGCCGCGTCTAATCTGTGGCTTTAGAGTATTGTTATGGCGTAATGTAGAGTCATCCTCTCCTCCAGTTGACATGCATGCATCTTTTTCACGCAGTAGTACTGTTTATAGAATGTGATGACACTACCATATGAAGGCTGGACCATTCCATGCAAAATGCCTTTCCACCCTGCTTTCATGCTGCTCTTTCTTGGTCTTTTAACCTGTGTTACTTCAATAGACTGCTCCTCTCTGGCCTTTTGGTCAGGCAAAAACGTGATGAGTTCTATATAAATGGGCGGTTCTGTCAACTGATAAATCTCAATTTGCAATGCTGTTGTGTTTCCTGTGTTAACAGGCAAGCTAACTGGTGGCTAATATCTGTCATCCCCGTTGTTGATCTCTGTTGTGTGATGTCAACTGAATTTACATTGTTTACTTTCTAACACTTTAAATTATTGAAGAGTTTTATTTCTATATATTTGGTGCACATTTCACTTGCTGAAGTTATGACGTTTATAGAAGTGAGGTGATCTGAGACTGATCTGATAGGATGGAACGGGCTTGAACAATATAAACGATGTTAAGTGCAAAACAGGCATGAATAGGATGCCTCTGCAAGCGTGCAAGATGTTCTCTGGGAGATTTGGAATGTGCAATTTATTTACTGGAGGATTGTCACAAAAGGATGCTTTTTGGAATGTTAGGACTGTTATGTGATCATTAAGAATGTATGTTGAGGGTGTTCTGGCATCTTGTACTTTCACTTTTAAGTGAAGAAGACTGAAATTTTGGCTTACAGTGGAAGAAATATATTGTCTTGTTTGTTTCAACCCATGTCTTTGGTCAACATGATGGTTATTTCTCGAGGAACTTAATCCTGTGAAACATTATAATAGTTATATAGGGAAAATCTGGACACATTTAAACATGTTGTAGCAATTAAAAATTAATGAGACCACAGTTAAAGTGCCACCCCACAAGAATGAACCAATATACTTTTTATTTGGTTTTAGCCTTAATTTGGGGACTAATGCATCTCAAATATTAATCATGCTGTTTTAACTAACCATTAGCTGCATATCAGCCCAGTGCCAAACAGGCGGTTGCTGACTACTGTATGAATACAACTTGATGGCATATATAAATTACTGTATGGCCACCAGCTATTATGTCTTCATCAAGGCAATCCTTCAGTTCTCTGCAATGCACATTTAGAGCCAGATTGATTTGTGGCTTGGTTTGCCCGTTGCAAAGATGCTGCAAGTATTTCATTTTTACCTATCTGTCCCATTATCAATCACTTAACTCTAAACAAAGTTTGTGTTTGGGCTGTTTCTGTGTGTTAATGTTCTATTTATTTAAACATCAAGGAAGGTTAATGTCAAATGCTGAATATGCTATTAGTCTATGCTAGTAACTGATCAAATGTTTA